>PVHY01006329.1:0-75383 GCA_004024945.1 Uropsilus gracilis
AAAAAAAAAAAAAAAAAAAGGGAAGATAAAAATCATATGGTCATATCTATAGATTCAGAGAAAGCTTTTTACAAGGTCCCAACTTTTTATCATGAAAACGCTCAATAAGATGGGACTAGAAAGAGCATCTCTCAGTATAATTATGGCCATAGATGACAGACCCATAGCTAAGAGAAAATGATGAAAATTTCAGTTTGTCTTCTAGGATCAGGCACAAGACAAGGATGACCACTCTCACCACTATGACTCCACATGATATTGAAAGTTCTCAGTACAACATGTAGGCTCAAGAGGAAGAAAGGAGTGCAAACTGGAAAAAAAAGTAAAACTTTCACTATTTGCAAATGATGTAATTTAATTTACATAGGAATCCCTAAAGACTCCAACAAAATACAAAGGAAAGTGTGTATATAATGGAATATGGTAGAGGATGTTGGGCTTTTATGGTGGACCTGGTATAATAACACAAATTATTGGTGGTGTGACCTTGTGTCTCTAAAACATACACAGTGTCATAAACCGGTATTATCTCAGCAAGCATAGTTTTTTAAAAAATCACGTGGCCATGGTTGTCCAGGTTTTGGTAATGGACTAAGAATGGTCCCCCGAGGAAAACTTTAGCCAGAAAAAGGGTAATTAATTCTGGCAGCCAAAATCAAAAAGCAACAACAAAAATAAAACCAACTCCCTATGTTTGAAGGTCCTAGTTCTTACTATGAGATCAGGGAGGCTTCTCATCTTGCCTTTAGGATTGAGAATTAAAGAAAGACAATTGTCTATGTGACTGTTTTCTGCTGCCCCATCTATAGTCCCTAAGCCCTTCTTTTGCTATACAAGGGGATAGGAGGTCCCCAGACCTCAGAAGAAAAGGAGGGGAAATCAATGAGTGGGAGGGAGGGAATTCACCTGCTGCAATTTCACCAGATTCAGGAAGCTCCATAGAAACATTAACTCTCAGGGTTTGTTTTTTGGTTGGTTTTTTGTCTTGTTTTGTTTTGTTTCTTAAATAATGTAGCAGAGCTATTTGTAATTATTTTTCTTTTATATATATATCATATATATATATATATATATATATATTTCACATCTTTGTATTCGAGGGCCATGTACCTATTTGTCTTTGGTGTTACACTGCCCCTGCAGTTGTCAGAGGGCACAGGGACATAGGTCCGCCCAGGCCCAACATAGCTAACTCTTTACAACCCTTTGCAGGATTTCTGCCCCACGCAGGCCTGCTCAGAGAAATGTTGAAAATTAAGCCTTAGGATCATCTATCTCCCATGCCAGAGATCTCCCTCTTTTCACCTTCTGGGAATCCATTCCTATGGATCAACCATCTGTGTGGAGAGAAGAGCAGATGCTGGAAACAGCAATGGATTTGTGCTCATGAGCAGGACTCATGAAGTGAAACAGGACAGCCCTGATAAGCCTGAGCTGCATGCCCCTTGGAAGGGAAGGGGAGGTGGGAATGGGGCAGGGGGCTGCAGGGGGTCAGGGGGTCGGGGTGGGCAGTGTGCAGCATAGCTGTCCCCAAAAGGGAGCCTGTGGGAGAAATTGTGCTGGGTCTGCCTGCCTCCTGGTTGGTCCTCCTGGCATCCTCCTCATACACAGGAGGATATTCCTTTCTGGTGCACAGCTTGGTACAGGAACCCTTGGGCCAGTTTCAGACTGGGTAGTCCTCAGCAGAGAGCAGCATTAAGAGGCAGCCCCAGAGGGAGTTGAGTCAGGGGCTGGGGGGAGAAAGAAAGCATTCTTCTCCCATCCACTGAAAGCAATGTTCTGTTTCTAAGGGCCAGCAGGTGAACAGCCCCCAGCAGAATTCTTTGGGGCTTAATTCCTCCCTTCCCTTTGACCATTTCTGCATCCAGTTTTTAGGGCAACTGAATAGATTCGGTTCCGAGCTTTTTCTAGTTTTGTTTTCTAAATTACAGTTTATGTAACCAAGGTGTGTTAGGTATGTCATGCCTCCTTGTCAGATGCTGGGGCATTCTGTGTACTTACAGAATCCAGCTTTTGGTCCAGAACTTTCTCACAAAGCCACCATTCCTTTACGAAGCAAAAGCAAAAGTTTGCAAGAGACTAATAATAACAACCAACTTTTATAAAGTGCTTACTCTGTGCTGAACAATATTCTGAGTACCTTACAATGACTCATGCAAGTCTTAGAACTCACAAAATGATTCGTTTATTATCCTCGTTTTACAGATAAGGACATTCAAGCACAGAGAAAACACCTCACTTTCCTGGTTTCCCTACGGCTGCTAGCTCAGTCAGCATTAAACTTAAACAAGTTGACTTAAAAGCTATACTTGGGATCACCAGACTCTAGTCACTTGCTGGGCTTTACCTAGGAGAGTCATATCAGTAGTTAAAGAGGCAAAGGCATCAGCAGACAAGCAAATCAAGCATCTGTAGTGGTCCAGGCAGAACATGACAGGGGTCTCAACTGGCATGTGGCAAGGGCAGGAAATTAGGGATAGGTTGAGGAACGGTTCAGATATCAAAAGTAGCAGTTTAATGAGAGGGAGAAAGGAAGACCTTTAGAGTCAGAGATCAGTGCCTTGGGTAAGGAAGGGGGAGGATGAGCCCCATTTGGACATGCTAAGTGAGAGGTTCCTGCTGGCATCCAAGATGTCTAGTAGACAAGTAGATAAACTGCCTGGGTAGTTAGGAACGAGATAAGGGGTAAAGACATAGTTCAGTCATACACATATCCACTGGGGAATTCAGTGACTAAGGAACTAACCTCTTCTGCTGCCCTGGACTTCTTAGATTACCTTTTGGACCAGGACCTCAAGAACAGGAATGTTCTTCATTGAGAATTGGGGATACGAGGAGAGGAGGAGTGGGAGGTGGGATGTCAAGTATGATGAGGAGTTACCATAGAGGAAACCAGAGAGTGAGGTGGGCAGGTGTAGGCTGGATAAAAGCAGGAAGGTTACCAGGGAAAAGCAACAGAAACTTTGGAATGACTTTTGATGACTTCTTCAAATCTGATAGAAAATGAAAGTCTTCACGAAATGTTCCATACTGACATTTCAAATTTTAGTTCAAAACTGCTGCTTCCACCTTTACTCCACCAAAGTAATCTTAAAAGAGGATGTGTGTATGAGCCATCTTTAATGTCCTGCAGTTACCATTCTGATAAAGAACTTGTTCCTGGATATCTAGGTCTCCTGATCTGTCCTATGTGTCTTATCAGTAGGGAAAGCCAAAGGGGCGCGTGAGGACA
Organism: Uropsilus gracilis; assembly: GCA_004024945.1. Lineage (NCBI taxonomy): Eukaryota > Metazoa > Chordata > Mammalia > Eulipotyphla > Talpidae > Uropsilus > Uropsilus gracilis. The sequence continues at coordinate 3,233 of PVHY01006329.1, forward strand.
GGTGGTAAGAGGCAAAGGCTTAATTATAACAGAGAAGAAGTGGAGCCACATTTGTGTTTGCAGGGAGGGACTGTAATCGAGTGGGACTGCCAAGTTTGGAAGCCAATGGAACCTTCTACTAGGAAAAGAACACTTGCTTGGGGCCTTGTTTCCATGTAGATCTCCTTGGGTTTTCGGGTTGCTAGGTGTCTTGATGACCAGGGGTGGGTACAGGTCAGGATCCTTGTGATGGTCACTTGCCTCAAAGCATAAAACACTGTCCTTGCCTGATGCTCTCATCACAGATGCAGAGTGATAAGGCACAGAAGTAAGTCTGAAGGTTTAGAAGTAGAACATGGCTTCACCTGAGCTTCACAAAGTTGCTGATAGAAGCATAACAAGACTGTTCACTTCCCCTATTGTTAGGACATTATTATAATTATCATAGAACATTTTTGGATAACACTGGAGGAGAAAAATATAAACAGCCATTGTCCAACCTGTGAATATCTTGATATATTGTCACCAGTCTTTATATTCTCTGTGATCTCTTTTAATTTGTTTTGATTAGCTTGATTAACTTAATCCACAGTTAGGATCAAGTCAGATCTACAATTCTATAGCTAGGTGTTTTTTTTGTTTTTGTTTTTAATAATTTATTTATATATAAATTTCACATCTTTGTCATCTCTGGGGTTCATTCCCCCTCCCCTCCCCTTCCCACCCTGTCCCACCCCCCTCCCAAGTTGTGTACTTTAATTTGGTTGTTCGCTTGTTTTGACTTTTCTTCATGGCTTTTTGTTTATCTTTCCCATGTCCCATATAGTAGCGAAACCATTTCTAATCTAACATTATAGTGCAAACATTTATCCATTAAACTATGCATTTTAATTATCACCCAAAATCCTTTCACCAGGGCAGATTAGGAGTGAATCAGGGACCTTCTGGAGAGTAACTGAAGGAGAGGTGGCCCCTATGGTGGAAGGCGACAGTGATTAGTCCTAGGTAGCCCACTCCTGAGCCCTTCAGGAATAAATCAGTGCTGAGGTTGGGGTGAGGCTGAGGCTGTCTTAAACTAGCCTGATTTGGCGAGTACCAGACCAACCCTTGCATCAGAAAAGCTGTCTACCTCCTGGGGGGTCTCTGAAGGGGCTGGAACTCCTCTTGTTAAGCAGGAAGAACTGTGGACTCTCCCACAGCCATAGAAGCTAGCCCCCCTTCAGCTGCCTCACCTCCAAGCAGAGAGGGGAGAGCCTGAGTAAGCTGCCTTCGCCCCATCAGGGGGTGTTGGCCTCCCAACTGACTCGAGCTAATTTAGTGACTCCCACAGCTCTATTTGTGGCTTCTGCTTGGTAAGTAATCATATGGTGAAAATTATAAGTAGTTTACTGGCTCCAGGTTTAGGACTTTTTAGCATATAAATTTGTCTGTTAGTCAGTTATGGGGAAGATATATGTGATCTGAGGATGAAAATAAGATCTGAAGAAGGTGGGTTTTTTTCCGCTAGGGGTGTTTACTTCCCTAGCCTAGGTATTGACTTCCCAGTGTCTCCGAGACATGAACAAATAGCTTGTTTACTTGTCAAGAAATGTATTATGGGCTAGGGAAGAGACCATTTTTTTCTTCCTCTGACTAAATTATTTGAGTGTGACATAAAAACCAAAACACCCAAAGTAATGGGACAGTTCAGCCAATCCTCTTTGTTAAAAACAAGTTTATTGCTGTGCTTTTCCCTCTGTTTGGCATGTTCCTCTTCTTCTATCTGACCTAAGTTGTTTCAAGGTTGTCTTAAGCATGGCACAAGAAGAAAGCACACACTTTGGTTATAAGCCTGCTGGGTTTGCATTCTGGCACACGGGTTTACTATATGTATGCTCTCAGCAATAAGACAGAAGCAGTAACACCTGTCTCTTGGGGTAGCTCTGAGAGCTACTAGAGATGAGGACTGTAAAGCACTGGCCGTTGGTGAACAGTCATTATTGCTCCCCACCCCTGCTGCTTGGAAGGTCTCTGAGTCTGGCGTGTGGGGTCTGAAATAAGAAAAACAGTGCCCTGTGACATGCCCCAACGTTTCACAGCAGCCAGCACTTCCAGGGATTTATGACTCTAAAGCTCATCTGCAGTGAATGAAGATCATAAAGTCATACTTAACTGGGCCATTTCCCAAACCCAGGCTAGAGACCATCCATGCCTGTGAATTTGCTGGTGAAACAGTTTTCCAACCCTTCCCCGTAATTTCTGTCTGAATGAATTTAGTTTTGCTGTTGAATGAAGAGCACCCAAGACTTAACAGAGGCTGTGTGATCTCTTAAGAGGGAAGGTACCAATCAGTCAACTTTAATACAAAAAGATTGAATATGCCAGAGTTGCTTTAGGAGAGAAACTGACAATATTAGTCATTCAGTCCTTTCCTACATTGGGGTTTCCCCACTCATTCAAGCATGGTCCCTTTGCCTGCTCAGAGCAAGCCTGACCCACCCAGATGTGGTATGTGGTGGGACAGCCCTGGCTGCATTCCCAGGCAAAATGCTGCTGCCCCTCTGAGTTGTCATTCTTCTCCCAAGGTGTGTTTTCCTAATTTTTACCTTTTATATCTGACTTGTGGCAGCTTGTCTTGAGCCTTGGGTAAACACAAAGGATCCATGGCTCCCTCAGTTGCTTTTTTCCAAGACAAGCAGGGAAGGAACCCATGTACAGAATCACCCTGGGGCTGGTGAAGTGGACTTTGCCCTGCCAGCCCTGCCCCAACAGTGTGCACTTTCTCCCACCCACAAATCCTGCTGTTTATGAGTCAGTTGTAATGGGAACCTTCAATTCTGAGCTCTCTCCGTCCAGGCTTCCATCAATTTCTTGACAAGTGATGGTGTTTAAGAAGGGGGCCACTCCTTTATGTGCGTGCAAACCTCATGTCTTAACCCATGAAGTTAACCCTAACTGTGGTGAACAAGGAGTGTCCAGGAACCAAGTTTCAGAGTGACTCTCAATACCCTTAGGAGAACTACTTGAGTGGCAGAGGGCAGAGTGTCAAGTCTGACTTGTACCTGAAAGGATGTTTGCTTTGTAGGAGTGCTTAGTACTGGAGCCACTGGTGGCACTTGACTCGGCAAGATAGTTCTCTACTGACCAGCTGACCCTCTTGCATTCAGATGTTAAATACCAGACCTTTAGAGTAACTTCCTAGGGCCCCTTGCCTTCTTGTTCTGAGCTGGATCTCTTGGAATCAGATCTCTGGGGGGGAGGGAGGTAACTACATATTTTCATAGTGCATTACAACTGAGTACGTGCTGCACTTGGCCACAGTGTGCTCTTTCTCTTTCTAGCATCCCAGTGCAACGTCAGCTTAAAAAAGCAGAGGAGCCGCAGCATCCTCAGCTCTTTCTTCTGCTGCTTCCGTGATTATAATGTGGAGGCCACGCCCGCCAGCAGCCCCAGTGTGCTTCCGCCACTGGTGGAGGAGAACGGTGGGCTTCAGAAGGTCAGTGCTGATGGGGAATCGTGCACTCCGCACAACTGCAGTAGCTGCAGCTCTGTCCCACCCTTGATGAATATCCTTAATAAGAGTCTATGACAGTAATTTACCGTAGCCATTTAATTAAAAATGTGAAATAACAAAAAAGTCATTTCTTTTTCATGTAAGGATTATCTCAGTCATCCCCATTTTGCAACTGAAAAATATATTTCATGAGAGTTAAAAATGTCATTTCGTGTTTTTTAACATTCTCTCTTGGGAAGCCAACATGAAATGCAAGAACCAGTAGCAAAGAAGCAGAAGGACAAATGGAGAAACAGAGACACAGGAAAGAACCCATTGTAAAGACAAGTGGATTCTACTGCCTTGCTTAATAACAAACATATTTATATAGTTTATATGTATTAAGTGAAAAAATTTAAGTCAACTTGTCACAACAGGCAAAAAAATTCACCCACAGGCTGACAGATATATCCTGATAAACAGAGTGACTCACAACAGTTAAAGGCAAAAGAATATGCAGAGACATCGCACAAATATAAGCAAAAAGAAAGCCAAGGTTATAGTTATAATAGAATTTCAAGTTAAAAATCACTGAAAGAAAAAATAAGGAGTATTATTGTGAAGGTAGTAGAGATTTAAGACATAAAATCATGAAACTTTATGTCCCAAATATCATGAACAAAGACATTAATAGGTGTTACACAAAATAAAATATACAGTTGTTAAGTAAACATTAAAAAATGTTCATTATGGTTAGCAAAGAAATGCCTAAATTTAAAAAAAACTAAATAAAATGCTCTTTGCTATATATCAAAGTATAAAAGATATTTTTAAATATAATACTTGGGCTTAACATGGGGTGGCAAGAGGGAGGGAAGATAGAAATTGGTTATTGTGACAGTATTAATCAGTTACACTTTCTATAGGGAAATTTGGCAGTGTGATCTTAAAACTTAAAACTATGCCTATATGTTCACTCAATCCCAATTGACATAACTGTGGATATGCAATATTTAGCCATAAGATGCTGTCCAGCATAGATAAAACATTGCAAGATTGAAGCAACCTGATGATTCACAATGTACAATGAAAGACCAATAGAATAACCATGCAATCAAGTAGTATGCAGCTATTAAAAATGATGTCTCATAAATATTACTAATTTAAGGAAATAGTCACAATACTATGACCCTTGAAGGAGAAAACTAAACTAGAGTAGGTGAATATGTTTACAGTATGTATGTAGTCATATTCACATACACAGGCCTATATAAGACTAGGGTGACATATGCCAAAATAGTAAGAGATTATCTTAGACTGATAATATTATATGATTTTCTCCTCTCCTCTGTGCTTTATTTCTCTTTCTTTTTGCTGTTCCCAATTTTTACCAAAAAAAATTTAATTGTTTCTATGATTCAAAATAAATCACTCTAAAATACATATGGCTACAAGGAAGCAGATTCTAAGAAGATGACTTCCTGATCTCAGACTGATCATTTTACTTCCCCTTTGGATAAACCTAGGTGAGCTTGCTGCAGAGCCTAGAAAGTACACTAGAGGCTCCAATTTTCCTGACATCCCCAGGGGAGAGAGTAGATACATAACACATTCTCTCTGGCACTCAGTGAAAATCAGAGAACCACCAACAGAGGGGAAAGAAGCTTGTCTCTTAAAGTCCTAGGACAGATTTGAAACAGTCCCGTGAGCCATCACAGCCAGGAGGCGCCTGTGGGTCCCTTGGGAAGGTCCTAATGCCCATTTGATGTGTGTCCGGTAGATGAGCTTTCTTCATTTCTTCATGGTATGTGCATTTGGGCTCCTCTGGCCCATGGAAACAGCATTCCTTTCTGGGCCTTGCAGTGCCCCCTCTCTTGCCACAACAGAGAAGACCAAGTTGGAAAACAGAATATGAGATTGATACTGAGGTAAAATGTAACCAAAGAGATAGAAGAGAACTTTAATAGGCAACTTAGGAAATAAATTCTAGAATATAAGTAATGGGGCTGCATGTGCCCTGATCGGCACATACCCACAACTGCCAGCTGGCCTCTGGCTAGCAGCTGCATCCATTGCACACCCACCGAGCACCCTCCGCCATCAAGCTGACTGGTAAGGGAGTCTCGGGGACTGGCCCTGGAGACCCGATAAGATCCACTCAGGCTCAGGGAAAACGGTGGCGGGGGGGCGGGGGGGGTAGTTCTTGCCAGTTCACTCTCACTCCACTTAGTCCTCTGGAGGAATAAGAAAAACAAACATTGCAAACAGGGACATAGAACACGTCAGGGACCAGATAAGGGTCCTGCCAATACAACTGGGCAGGATGCAGGAGAAAGATCATCATAGAACATGATGGACTGGACAGACAACCATGGTGAAGACCTATCACTGAAGTGTACCTATAAACTCATCGGGACCCCATTTCGGGATATGCCACTCAAGAAAACAAGGAACCCCTCCCCACACCGTGGAAGAGGAAGTCCACAGAGTTGGGGAATTGACTGCACAACAAATTTGCAAAGGAAGAGAGTGGAGATGATCCACAAAGGCCATTGATAGGTGCTTACCCTCTCTGAAAAGCTTCATTACAGAAAACGACTGGGAGCAAGTACCCCCAAGCCAGAAAGCAGAGCTATGGGGTGAAGAGGCAATGGATATACAGGGAGAATAGACTGGAATGGGCAGCCAGCAATGAGAAGACATTGTTAAACCTCAAATGAGCAGACAGGCTGCCCAATGCAAAGCTAAGGCTACAGTCCTTCACGCACAGAATGCTGTGTACCAGGAACACAGTCCCTCACCTGTCAAATAGACACAGCCACAGAAAAGGAAGAGAGACCTATGAATTGAACATAAATCACCAAACAATGAGAGAGGAGTCAGAGTGAACGGATGAACCATAGGGATGGGGAAGCATCCCAGCAACCATTTATCTATATAAGAAATTTTTTAAAATTTAAAATAAAATATAAGTGATGTGGAACTTAAAAAGAAATCCCCTGGCTACCCTCCATGTTCCCTAAATATAAAAATTCAGTAAACTGAGAAAAAGAAGAATGAGATGATCACTCCTGAGAAATGAATTAAGGTTCTGGAAGACCCAGTGGAAGAAATATTTCACAGTGCAGGCCAGAAGCACAGAGATGGTGATTGGGGCATGGAAACAAGATCTCTGGGAGACGCATCATGCAAGTAATAGAAGTTCTGGAAAGAAAGAGTGATAGAAGAATTTTTTTATTGAGCTGGAAAAAAAAATCTTAAATATGCAGATTGAAAGGGTTTACTCAGCTTATAGCAGAATTGGGGGTAAGCAGGAGAACACCTAGATACATGCTGTTGAAGTTCTGGGATTTAAGGATAGAAAAAATTTTTACAAACTGCCAAAGCAAGTTATTTTCAAGTGAAAGAGAATTACACTAGCACTGCATCCATCAGCAACACTGAAAGCAAAAAAGCTATTAAAAACTGTTCACAGGCTGCTGAAAGAAATTAAAAACCAAGAATTCTATATGTGAGCAAGATATCATTTATCTATGAAGGCAAAAGCAGTACATTTTCACATAGGTAATGAATGATTCAGAGAAAAGATGAGATTAATATTCAGTTACAAAATAATTATAGGAAATAGAATAAGTGTGACTATTAAGAATAGAACTGAAACATTTAGCACAATTAGAAAACAGGTCCTCAAAATTAAGGAATGGGGGAAAGAACAAATAACAAATCGTAGACCTAACATAAAGCGCAGGCATAAAACCAAGTTTAGTGAACTAAATTCTCCTAACAAAAGATCAAGACCCTATCAGATCGGCTTGACAAGAGAGTCTGTAAGCTTTTCCAAGACTATACCTGTATCAGATTGGAATGATTTTGGTGTCTGCTGAGAGAAACCTGACAAATAATAGCTTAAACAAATAGGGAATTATTTCTCTCACATAAAAAGTCCACGTCTGGTAGTTTCTCACCCTGACTCAGGTGCCTCATGATGCCATCAGGGACCCTGCTCTCTATCTCTACCTCTTTCTACTCTACCAGCTTTGGCATGTTTGCCTGCACCTTGTGGTTTATTATCTCAAAGTCACAAGCTTCAGACATCATATCTACATTTTGAGGTAAGAAGAGAGGGAGAAGTAGCTCTCACTGTGTTGGTCCCTTTCCTGGAAAGTATGTCCTTTCACAGAAAATCTCAGGAGCCTTCTATTTGCCTGTTGACCAGAACTTTGTCACATGGCTACCCTCCAGCAGCAAGAAGAGCCTGAAAGGCAAAGAATTTAGACTGGTATGTTCCTGACCTCAACAAAAGTAGAGCTTGTTTCAGGAAGGAGGAAAGAGAATGAATGCTGAGTAAATGTCCTAGTCAATGTGAGTTCAGTTAGCTTGCAGTGACCACCCTAAAACTTCAGAAACTTAAAAAAATGAAAATTCATTTTTCATTCATGGTACATGTTTATCATGGACTGACTGGACCTTCTGCCCTTGGGCACAAGTCAACAGAAATACAATGTGAACCATATATGTAATTGATATTTTCTAGTAGCCAAATTTTTAAAAATATGTCCTGAAAGATAACATTAATTTTAATAATTTATTTTATTTAACCCAAGTCATTTTGATGGGTAATCAATAGAAAATTTTATTGATCAGATATAACTTTCATTCTTTTTATCTTACTAGTTTTTCAAAGCCTGATGTGTTTTATACTCACAGCACATCTTCACTTACACTGGCCACATTTCACATGCTCGTTAGTCACTTATGACTAATATCTAGTCATGGATGGCATGATTCTGTTTTATCCTCATTCAGGGACTAGACTGGGGCAGGCCTCATCTCTTTGCTTCTGTGATGGTCTTCACAGGAAAAAAGAGAATGTGGTAAATCATACTGATTTTGGAAGTTTCACTCAGAACTTCCAAATATGTCTCATTTCACCTTAAACTGTATTGGTCAAAGCAATTCATATGACTGCATGTGGTGTTCCAAGACTGCATCAAAGGTCTTGGTAGTATAATCCCCCCATGTGCCCAGAAAGAAATCTGGAATCATTTGGTGACTAGTGCTCATGTAAGTGGCTAATAGTTAAATCCTTTATATGTAACATACAGTGATTGAAAAAAAGAGAGATAAAAGGTAGAAAATAAAGTGGTGAGTAAAATATGCAAAGCAGATACCAAAAAAATGGGAAATTAAAGTGGTATACTTTATCAGACAAAACAGAATTCAAGGCCAAGAACTTATTCAACAGGTGAAAGAGGGACATTCTATAATAGGACTAATAAAGTAAGTGTATAATAGCCATATTCCTTCCAATACCAATTAGCAATACTGCCAAATACAGAGTTAAAAAAAAAAAAAAAACAAAAAAAACACCATTCAAACATGATAAAAAGGTATCTTCTGGCCGGGCATGGTGGCACATGTCTGTAAGCGGCAGCCCAGGAAGCCATGGCCAGGGCCAGGGATCACTGTTGGAGTCCCGCCAGGGGCACATAGCAAGACCTAGTTCCAAAAAAATATAGCTGGGCATGGTGGCGCACGCCTGTAATCCCAGCTACCTGAGAAACTGAGGCTGGGGATTGCTTGAGTCTGTGGTACCCCAGGCAACATGAGCCTGCGGTTTCACAGGCAGAAATAACGAGACCTAGTCTCAAAAAAAAGGTATCTTCTAAGAAATAATAGCTAACAACATAGGAAGATATTGGTAGATTTCTGGCTAGGAGATAAGAAAACAAAGTCTCTTTTAATAAAATATTTGGTATAGCTATAGAAAAGATACACCATTTATATTAATTGCAAATAGCATAATTCTTTACACAGAAAACCCAAAATACTAAAAAAAATAGTTTTATAAAAAGGTTTTGACATAATGGCTCTTATTTGTGGAGAAATGTGCAGTGTTTCTGGATAAAAAGACTTAAAATTCATAGAGGAGAAAAATCTAAGAATAGCTGAGAAATTCTTGGAGAAAAAAATAATGAAAAATAATGAAAGATAAGTTGACTTCAGGGCCATTGAACCACCCACTACGTTGGTGTAGAAAAATCTACCCACAGGGCCGGGCACGGTGGCTCGTGCTTGTAAGCTTCAGCCTATGAAGCGGCTGGGGCCAGGGATCGTGGTTCGAGTCCCGCCTGGGGCCCGTAGTGAGACCTGGTTCCAAAAAAACAGCTGGGCGTGGTGGCGCACGCCTGTAATCCCAGCTACCTGGGAAGCTGAGGCTGGGGATGGCTTGAGTCCGTGGTACCCTGGGCAGCATGAGCCTGCGTTCCACAGGCAAAAATAGCGACACTTAGTCTCAAAAAAAAAAAAAAAGAAAAATCTACCCACAGAACATGTATGCAGTCCTGTTGCTGTGACCTTGTGGCAGCCCCAGAACCTGACATGTCCCTGGGGTTTGCTTCCCTCATGCTTGCCTTCCCCAGGTGAAAGTCATCACTGTGCCAAATCACCATCCATGAAGGATGCACACTTTATATCCTACATCTGCCTAGGGGAAAAGGAAAAAAGATTAACTGCCATTATAGTAAAAGTTATTTAAAAAAAAAATAGTATCTGCCAAGAGGAAATGACATGAGAAAATCGTGTGACCACCGGGAGATTTCCTGGAATACTTAACTATCTGTTAGATAATAAGTCCTTTAAAGGCAGAGCTGAACACAACTGGACTTAATGCTCATTCATGGACTTCCGTTGGTTAACGTTTTTCAGAATTGCTTTTTAAAGAATGAACTTAGACAAATCTCTAGTGGCGGTTCTGCATTATTTGTATAACACTTTCCAGTTCAGTCTGTGAGACCACTTATATGAGGTTTTTTTGTTTGTTTGTTTGTTTGTTTGTTTGTTTGAGACTAGGTCTCGCTATCTGCCCATAGAACCTCAGGCTCACATTGCCCGTAGTACCACGAACTCAAGCAATCTCCAGCCTCAGCTTCCCAGGTAGCTGAGATTACAGGCGTGCGCCACCACGCCCAGCTATTTTTTGGGACTAGGTCTCGCTGTGTTGCCCAGAGCAGGATTCAAGCCATGATCCCTAGCCCCAGCCACTTCATAGGTTGAAGCTTACAGGCACGAGCCACCATGCCCACCTAGTCTGTGAGACCAAACCCCACAGAAAGAGCCCATGTTGAAGAGGGGCAGCTAATTTCCAGAAGAGGACCCTCTGCCCTTTGCAACCAGGACACTAGAACCCAAAACCCAGGCCCCTCAAGTGTTAAAACAGATGTAGGTCTGCTCTGCCACTGAACCAGCCTGTCCCTATAAAACCCCTTACCATCTCACCTCCCAGTGTGCCAGAGGAAGTGGAAGCAGGGGACTGTGAACAGCACTGGTCTCTGTGGCTCTAGCCACATTGCTTGTCTACTTTACCCTGGAGAGTTTGGAGCCTTTCAGTTTCAAGGTTCCACAACAGTGACTTGGGGTAACAGTTATCGCCACTATTACAGTCACAACCTGGACCTATAAGCCAGTGGTCCAAGATAAAAGTATGTGCTGTCTCTGCCAGAATGCCAGGAATGCTGGTCGACATCCTGTAGTACCCAGGGAGCCCATCTCTGACCCCAAAGTTATGGGGTCTGGGTTCTGTAGTGCTGACTTGAGAAACCCTACCATGACCCAGAGGGCTTGTGAGCATCTGGTTAAAATCCCCCCATCAAGAGCAGTGATCTGTTCAGAGGTTCGGATGTTGGAAATACTATTTAAGAGCTTCTGAAAGGAGGCCGGGCACGGTGGCTTGTGCTTGTAAGCTTCAGCCTATGAAGCGGCTGGAGCTAGGGATCACGGTTCGAGCCCCACCTGGGGTCTGTAGCGAGACCTAGTTCCAAAAAAAATAGCTGGGTGCAGTGGTGCACTCCTGTAATCCCAGCTACCTGGGAAGCTGAGGCTGGGGATTGCTTGAGTCTGTGGTACCCCGGGCAACGAGAGCCTGCGGTTCCACGGGCAAAAATAGCAAGACCTAGTCTCAAAAAAAGAGCTTCTGAAAGGAGCTTTTCTGCATAAATTCCTAAAAAGTGGGATTTGATTTTATTGCACTGCCTTGCTTTGAATGACAGAGAAAGTTTAGGATCCTTAAGCCCCAGGTGTCCTGAGGAAGGAACACGCCTCCAAGATCATCTCAAGAGGAGACCGTAGCTGCTGAGACACGATGCCCAGAGACTGGAGGTTCCAAGAGGCTGCTGAGTGGCCCTTCCATCCAGTACTAAGCTCAGTCAGATTTAGCCCCTTCCCAGGAGAACCCTCTCACCCGTGATTCCCTCGATGAAAAATGGGTGCATCTTTTCACAGACCCTTCAGTGTGGGGTACATCTCCTTAGCACAAACTGTGAGGCTACTGGTCACACCTATCTGATATCTAAAAGAAAAACAGAAATACAGACGTAGAAACCCTCAATTTTGTACTTTTATTAACATTTCTTAAAGACACTAAAATGAAGTATTTCATCACCCAGGTTTGGAATGTGTGGCATTCCACGTGGTTGAGGCCCTTTCCCTGGGCCTGAATTTTCTTAATACTCCCTGTCAATACAGGTTCTGTTCCCTTAAAGGGAAAGCTGTCCCCTATCCTGTGGCCTGGGGGGAGTTCTTGCACCCAGCTTGTACCTGTGCCTGGGTCCTTCTGTCATTCCAGAGAGGACCAGGAGTGACAAAGGGCTCCTTATAAGCTAATGAGCTTGTCTTCCTTACCCTGCATATTGTCTTTTTGTTTTTTGGTTTTTTTTGAGACTAGGTCTCGCTATTTTTGCCTGTGGAACCGCAGGCTCTCGTTGCCCAGGGTACCACAGACTCAAGCAATCCCCAGCCTCAGCTTCCCAGGTAGCTGGGATTACGGGCGTGTGCCACCACATCCAGCTATTTTTTTGGAACCAGGTCTCGCCTCGGGCCCCAAGCGGGACTCGAACCGCGATCCCTAGCCCCGGCCGCTTCATAGGCTGAAGCTTACAGGCACGAGCCACCGTGCCCAGCCTTTTACCCTGCATATTGTATTAACTTCAGGCTTAGTCTTTTAGAGAAAAACCTTAAAAAAAAAAAAAAAAGCCTGCCCTTAGAGTATTCTGTTCAATGAGGTGTCTGAATTTTAAATTAAGGTAAATTTCTGAGAATAAAAGAATAAGCACTATCGTGAATGAGCCCCAGGAACTCAGCCTGGTTTGCCCTGGATGGGGGTGTCTGGGAGATAGAGTGGAACCCCGTGCCCAGACTGTGGGAAATCTTTGGGCTCCTCCCGTTCACTAAACGCCAGCTAGGTATTTGGTGGGAATGGGAAGTGTTGTGTCTGCTGTGTTCAAGAGTGCTTTGAAGTTTCTTTTGAGTGGATGATCTTAGTTCTCTTCAAATCTGACGATTTTTTTTTTTCTTTTTCCTCAGGGTGACCAGAGGCAGGTTATTCCCATCCCAAGTGTATGTATATTTATCCAGTTTTATTCAAACATTCATAGTATCTGGTGGCTTTAGACCTACTAAATACAAAAGGCTTTTTAAAGTGTTCTTGCTTATGTTGAGTTTTATCACATGGTATAAACAGCTGTGTAAGAAAAAGAAAAGAAAAAAGTGAAGCTACATTGTAGGCTGGGAGCAGGAAGTTCTGCAGAGAGAGAATTTCCTTTCTCAGGAATAGCAGGGCAACTCGCATCTATTAACCACATTTTCACTTTTCCTTTCTCTCTGCAAAGGGTCTGACTCCAGTTCTAAAATGGCTCAGGCAGATGCCACATTTCCCCACCCCACTGCCTGAGCCCGTTTCCCAGCTCCATAAACTGGGAGAACATCTTTTGCCCAGACGTGATAAAGACATGGTTCTCTATAGCAGGTTTGTCCCAGGGGAACTGGGCTTCGCAAACCCAGGTCCCAAGGGAGCACTGACTTGTTCAGTGAAGTCAGTAGCATGGCCGTGGCTCTGAGATGAGAAATATCAGCCCACTTGACATGAATCCCTTGTCATGAGTCCTGGCTTGCAGAACTCAGCCCCACTCGCAAGACTGCTCAGCTGCAACTCTGCACAGCTCAGCCATCCCTCGGGTTATCCCCTTCTCTTTGCAGCCTTGGGATTTGCGAAAGTAGCTGCTCAAATGTCCTACCCCACAAGGTGCCTGGCTCAGCCACTCCTTAGACATCTGTTGTCTCTGATGTCCTTCCCCTCCTCCCTCTCTGCCTTTAACCTGAGCCAGCAAGCAGACTGACTCCCAAGAGACACTTGTGGCAGAGAGTCTGTACCAAGCAAGACCTTTCTAACAGTCCTCTGTCCTGAGAGGATTTTGGTTTTAAAAGATGTTAATAAATTGATATTTTAATCTATAAGGATAATCTGATTTGGATGATTCATCTTCACGGATTTGTTGGCCTGTTTCCTGGGTAGCTCAAAGAGCCACAGCAATATTAAAAGAAAAATTTGACTAGGGCAGGTTGACTCCAGCTTTGGTAATATGTATCACTGCACTTACAGACTGTCCAGAAAGTTTGCAATACTTTCATTTTTCTCAAAACTTCAACTCTTCATTGATTAGCAAGTTGCAAGGATTTGTGACTTGGCGCTCTAATTCTGCCAGGCTGCCCGGGGCTTTTAGGAAAAACTTAACAAAAAGGTTGATGGAGTAGCATGACTTCTTATCCAGTGTTTGAGTAGAATGCTCATCAGGATTGATATCAGAGGTGTCTTTTTAACCTTTATACAAAGTTCTTCCATATATTTTCCCTCCTAAGGTACTTACTATAAACAGGTTGCAGCTAGCATCTCTCCCTCTACCTTTGATGCTTCCACAGTACTGTGTTTTCTCTGAAAGTGAATTCATTGGTATCTGTAAAGTTACTAATTGTTTAATCAAAGCATTTGTCAGTAAAATTTCTCCTGAGGAAAATTCCTCTTGCCCACCATTATAGACTGAGTTTGAAATCCCAGAATAAAATAACCAAGGAGAGAAAGATTCCTGTGTTGTTTAGCTCAGTGTTAGATCAATAAACTGTTGACTATCTCCTACATAGGAGACTCTGGGTTAGGCCTTACTAGTTTTTGAACTAGCTCTAAGGAAAACAAAGCCTTGCATGTCTGAACACTCACCTCCACAAGCAGTTTCACCAGCAGGCAGGGTGTGACTGCTGCTGCCTGCTCAACATGCAGGACTGAGCCCAAGTCCATATGGAGCCAGTTTAGCCCCAGGACTCAAGCCTCAGGATCCTCCACAAAATCTGTCAAAGCCGCAGGTCATATAAACAGAGTCATCCTGCCCTTTTTGGACCATGGTGGGGTGGCCCTGGGCCAGAAATCCAGATTTCTGCTGAGTCTCCAAAGAAGGTTCCCCATTCTCCTGAAAGTGCCCTCCAGGCCCAAAATGAAGGGAACCCCAGTGCCTGTGTATGCCCAGAGCAGTTCAAGCTGACGTCCCCATCTCTGCCATTCACATTGTCCCTCCTTTTTCATTCACGTTCTGTTCCGTTTATGTATGCAGGTCTTTTGACTTTTCCCAATAATTCAAGTAAAATTCAAAGTCATAGTTTAAGAAAATACTAAACGATTAAAGTGGAAGGGGAAAAAAATCCCCTAACTCAGTTGCACGCCTCACAACCTGTATAATATTTGTCATATATCCTCCCAGAAATCTTGTAAGTAAACAGGCACATATTTACATAAGTGAGAGTTTTTCAGAGTGGTTTTGTTTCTGCATTTAAGAAGCTATCTTGAACATCTTTCCAGTATCAACACATGGAAAGCTACCTCATAATTGGTATTCTTTGCCTTCACTTTGCAGCCATTTAAATACTTCTCTTAGAGTATTCTTATATATGTGTTTATGAACTTGGTGATAGTCTTTATGGAATAGACTTCTAACAACTAAATTAAAGGCTATATTTTACATTTTTGGTATATTAAAGCCAAAATTTCCTCCAAAAGCCTAATTTACATTCCCACCAAGAGTACATGGGATTTCCTGTTTTCTTAAACAAAAATGTCAATTATCAAATGTTTCCATCTTTGCTTATCTGAAAGTAAAGAACTATGTTGTTGATTTATTGCTTTGATTTGCATTGTGACTGAGTATGAACATCTCTTATAAATTTATCTTTCTCAATTTTTCACTTTCATATTCTTTTTTTTTTTTTTTTTTTGAGACTAGGCCTTACTATTTTTGCCCATGAAACTGCAGGCTCGTGTTGCCTGAGGTACCAGAGACTCAAGCAATCCCCAGTCTCGGCTTCCTAGGTAGCTGGGATTACAGGCACACTCCACCAAACCCAGCTACTTTTTTGGAACTAGATCTCGCTATGTTGCCCCAAGCGAGACTTGAACCATGATCCCTGGTCCCCGCCGCGATCCAGTCTAGGATCCCTGGTCCTAGACTGCCGCTTACAGGCATGTGCCATAATGCCCGGTCACTTTCATATTAATTTCTTTGAGATTTTATTTTATGCTAGATATCTTTTTCAATTTCAAGGAAATTATTACCTTTATTTATGATCTGTATTTTGGCCTTATTTATAATCATTTTGGTTGCAAAGTTTATATATTCAAATGTATTAATCTTATTCTTCCTGACTCCTGAATTTTATGTCATGCTTAGAACAGTCTCCCCACTCTGTGACTGACCCATATTTTCTCCTAGTATTTTAATGGCTTCATCATTACACTTAAACCTTTGCTCCATATGGAATTTATGTTGCTGTAAGGAATTAAATAATTTTAGTTTTATTTTTCCAAGTGGCAAAACAGTTGACTTGACATCATTTATTGAGTAAATCCTCTTTTACACACCTAGTGAGAATGTCTTTATCTGAACTTGATGTTAAATGTCACCGTAACATATGTCTCCCACTACGAACTGGGATTTGGGACCCTCCATAAACACATCTTAATGGAAAGCCTCGGGGCCTATTTAGTGAAAGTTAGGTATTAGAAAGAAGAAAAAGATGCAGAACAGGTTTGGAAACCACTGAGGTTTAGGTACCCATGGTTGAAAGTAGCACTTCAGTGCTTTGAACCCAGTAAGGAATGCCTCTGGGGCTGTGACCTGACATACCATTCCCACACTCCTGCTTGAAGCACACATGACCCTAATGCCTACAGCAGAGGTTGGCAGTGCAGTTGAGCCATGAAAATGCTGAAAGGAGAAAGAAGAAATGTGTTAACAGTTGCGTTTCCATCCTGTTTCCCTATGCATTTCAGTAAGCAGTCTTATCCTTTTTTGGACCAAAGTCTTATGAAGGACATATAAGCAGAACACCTCTAGTTAGAGTAAATCTGTAGCTTCCTTTGCCCTGCTCCTGCAGCAGGCTCTCAAGTCTCTGCCCTGAACTCTGAGGCTTAGGTACACAGTGCAGGCCTTGGATGTGGAACAATCTATGCACCCAGAAGAGGTACATCTGTTACATGTGTTAGTTAGTCAAAAGAAGAGAACCTTAATGTTAAATATTCGTGAGTCCCAGATCACAACCAAAGACGGGAAATTTCAAGTCCCCTCCCAGGGAGAGAACTAGAGTGAGTGACCATCCCAGACTTTGAATGGAAAGCCATGGTCTTTTCTTCCTCCCGCCACTGATCCCCACTTCTTCCATCTGTCTGGCAATGCCCTCCATGTGCATTGGAGCAAGAGATTTTCTATAGAAAAGGCACTACTTCATTTAACTATTTTCTCGTGTTTCTCTTGTTCTTTAGCTTTATGGTGGCCTAAGAGAAAATTTGCTGTAGGGTATTTTGTAGTTAATGATTCCAGCATCACCTGAGCAGATATGTCAAAGGAACAAAACACTATTGCAATTATAGAGCGTCCTTGTGTGTTCCAAGGACACAGCTGTCCAGGAGAATGCTCACCAGTGGCCTGAAGAATTTGCATGGCTCTAAAGCCAAGTTCTCAGAAGCTGTGTGCATTTAAGAAATAGGCTAAGGGTTAATAGAATCCTCCTAGCCCATTGCTCTCAGTCTGGCCTTGTTCTCTGTAGCACAAGTGCTAAATCAATAGCTTGCTTAGCATGAATCTCACCCTCCTCACTCTTTGCTCTTACTGTAGTACAGTAGGAATTCTTACTTACCATTAATTTAGAGAATACTTGTAAAGTCTGGGTTAAATATGCTAAGAAAATGACTTTCTTCCCAAGATTAGAAAATAGCTGAGCCATTTTTTGGCAGATCTTTGATGTTTTCAGATATGCGAGGAAATGAATTTCTAGATCATTATTTTCCGGACTAGTAATTACATAAAGTTAAAATGCTTTAGTATATAAACTCTTAGAGAAATGACTGGATTGATCCATGCCAAACTAAAAGGAGGGCATCTGGGGAGAAGAGTGGGAGGCATGGAAATATAGGTATAGTTGTGTTTTACATGTCTTGCTCTTTAAAATGAGAGTGTTTCATTATATAATCATGTATTTAAAAACTTGAAACAAATTGTATTCTAGTCACAGCCTGCTTTCCGCTATGGCCCAAACAATCCAAACAATAAAAATACACCAAATCATCTATTCTGTTTGCTCATAGCGCTCATCATACCTTGTTTGAAAAACTTTTTGCCACAGAAAAATTTTCCAAGCTTATTTTAACTTTCTAATAAACTGTTTATTTGTAGATTTATAACAAAGGACAGTCCTTTCTAGGACCCCAAATCCATGCACATGCCTACGGGACATTTCCACCCAGTGCCAGGGGCTAGGAAATACTGCCTGGTGAGCGCTCCACTAAAACCAATGGCATTCTAGTGAAAAAGCCAGAAAGACTTTCTCTTCTGGCTGGTATTGGAGAGGATGAAACAGCTTCTCTGACTAGAGAGAGCCCCTCTCAAGTTAGTGACATTCATATCCCCACATGAGCCTCATCCTGGTCATCCCTGGACAGTCCCTTCCTGCCAAGATGACCACTGTGCTTGCAAATCTCCCTAACCTGTTGACACCTGTGTGACATTCACTACTGAGCTGGCTAAAGTCCCAAATTAACACTCGGACCAACATTCGGTTTAATAAAAAAAAAGGGGAAGGGGGCATGGAGTTCTGTTAAAGGAAATAGTCTTGTTTTTGTTCTTTTTCTGTTTTATTTGATAAACCAATTGCCCATTCTTCAGTGCCTTGGGACAGATATTTTCTTGTGTTTTGTTTTACATCAAATACTGAATAGAGCGTAACCTTATTCCAGGTTAGAAAATTAGCTAGTTAACCTTTGACACTGAATATGCCAGAAAATAAACAAAAGTACTTCAAACCATTTCTAGAATGAGGCAAGTCCCAAAGAAATAAATCTTCTAAATGAAGATGAGCTTGGCTAAAGATATCTAGCATTTTGTTGACTCATTATGACCTCTTTATCACAAGAATAGTCAGCTGCTAGAGACACACAAATAGATAATCTGGTTAATACCACTTTCGGGTTAAAGTATAACTTCCAGAGACAGAGATTTCAAAGGATAAATATGCCACATTCGTTCAATAGTATACTGTAGTGAGGCAGGCACAAGGTAGGTAACAGTATCTGAACCAGTTCTATATTTCCTCTAACTGAGGTCAATTTGAGTTGCATTTCACTGGTAGGGCTGTAGTTTTGTCTTAAAGTTTTTGAAATTTTCAGTCACACACAAAAATTGCACTGGTTCAGATATAGCTCTAAAATAAACTTTTGTTGTACCACAGTGAATTTCAGATAAAATATGACCCCTGGAGATGGGCCTGCATAGCCAGAGTGACTATTACGCGTAGACATTTTTTTTTGTTTACTCCATTTTAATAATGAATAACCACCCTACATATGCCAGGCACAATGCTGCGCATTTTATTGTCCATAATAGCTTTTTGTTAATTATTATTGTCCCAACTCACAACCGAGAAAAAGACAGTTTATATCCAAACCCAGCTTTGCCTAATTGTAAAATCTAAGTAGGCCCTCTTAGTAGCCATTCAGTTACTGGCACATCATTTGTTTGGTAAAACTTTCAATTGCAAACTACTTATTCCCATTGTTTTTGATAAAATTTAGTGATGTAATTGATCAGGCATTTAGGTGTTTGGTGTCATTTATAACTGCTGACATACTAGATTATATTGGTAAGGAATTGGTTTGTCTTTTACATAAAGATAATAATGATTTCTTTTCCCCTTTTAGCCACCAGCTAAATTCCTCCTTCCAGAGGTGACGGTGCTTGACTATGGAAAAAAATGTGTGGTCATTGATTTAGATGAAACATTGGTGCACAGTTCATTTAAGGTAAATCAGCATAAAAACAGTGATCTTTGTGATCTGGTCCCAGTTGTATTGGCCAAGGAAATTTAAAGAGGATGGAAATGTGTAGTTGGTAGTTTATGACTTTGCTGTTTATAAAGAAATCCCAATAACAGTGGTTGCTTATTAACTTCGGTGAGCATTAACTCAAGTAGTTGAATATTAACATAATTAGTTTGGGAAAAGATATTGGGCTGCCAGTATCAAGGCACCCTCCCCCTTACTTGGGTGATTTGGGTTTTCCAAATCTGTAAAAATGAAGGTGGGCGATGCCTCAGACCACCTGAGGTTACTGAAGATACCTGGCTCTAAAGCCAGGGCCACAGCAGCCCCTGGTGTCTGGAGGATCTGCTCAGAGGACATTAATGCAATGAGCTGATGGTAACAGCATCTCCTCATTTGCCCCTGGCGTGCCTACGTTTGTAAGCAGGATGGTCTTTATTATATGGTTCTCATCTCCTGGGCATTTCAGAACTCTTTGAATACCCAAAAGCTATAAGCCTCATCTTGATCATTTGCAGCTGTTCAGCACACAGGCTTACAAACCCAGGTTGAGAACCCCAGCTTTGGAATGGTCTGAGTCCCAGTGCTCACTCTGAGCTGGGGAATCGGTTTTTAATGTATTTGGTCAAGTATGATTTCATAGTCTCATGCCTTATGAGTTCCTTTGTTCAGCCTTTCCTGTTTGCTTTTTTTTATCTTTATTTTAAAGCATGATTCTGTATTTTAGTTGTGAAATTACAAAATACCAGACCCATCCTTGGCTTCCCAAGCTTAAGAGTAAATAAACTGTAATCTTAAACCTCAGATGATCTAAGTCATTAGTAACGATTTCACAATCCAGTATTCTCAACACTTCTTCAGTTTACACATCAAAAAAGGTGTGTGCACACACATGCAATGATAAAGGTGTGCACACACATGCAATGAGGCAAAAAAGGTGTGTGCACACACCTGCAATGATAAAGTCATCTTCAAGTTCGAGCCCAGTTCAGAGTCTTACCAGACTCTGTACCCCACACCTCTACTCTACACCCCTGCTCAGTAGCCACCACATACATTCTCTTTCCCTCCATCTCACTCCTACTTTATCCCAAAAGTTCGCTTGAACCTGTTGATCTGAGATGTTTTCTTCCTAATTGATTGAATTCCATTCAGATCGAAAATCTATCCTTGAGAGCATCATGTCTATTAAAGGCTCATATTTGAATTTTAAATGTCACTAATATTGCCAAGAGCTCATTTAAATACTCAGGAGTTCATGGGTGGGCTAGGTGTTGTGCCCCAGGACAGGGGTGTTGACCCTCTCCACCCCCCAGGGCAGGGGACCTGAAGTCACTGATGCTGAGGATAGAGTGGAGCCTTGGGCAATCAGAAGACCCGTAAATATGGGAGGGGCGGGGGGGGGTTGGGGGGGGGAGAAGAGTGACAAGATCCAGAGGGGAAGAGTCTGCCCCAGGTCTTAGCCTTTTGCCTCTGGCTTCACCCATGTTGGTGAATTGGGTTCCTGTGCAGAAGATCCCCTGCAGCCCCCCACTGGGCAGCCTGGAAGTTCAGATTGTTCCCTGGGACTGTCTGGCTCTCACCTCCCCCTGGTGGCTGTGTTCTCCATTGTCCTGACAGGGCTCTAGGCAAGAGCTGAAGTTTCTGAGGCACCCCATTCTCTAGCCTCCCTGCCCCATCTTTGTTACTGAGACCAGACGAGCAATCAAGAGGTTGGACAGGACCAAAGTGTTCACCGTGTAACACTATAAAGAACAGAAAATAATGTGTTTTCCTCCTTGTGCTTATTTAAGGAACCAAGGCCTGCTTCAACATCCTTCTCCTAAACTGTTTTTTCCAATAAAAAAAACATTGGTTCAGGCAAGCTTTTTTCCTTGCTAAGATTTCGTTTTATTTTGTTCTTTCAGAAAGAGTAATTATAGTTTCTTTTCTTTCTAGCCTATTAGTAATGCTGATTTTATTGTCCCGGTTGAAATTGATGGAACTATACATCAGGTAAGATATCCAAACTAAATCTGAGTTTTAGTTAGCACTTTTTTAGAAATTATATTAACTGTGAAGCCTCATTTTTTAATTTCTACTTCAGCAATAACTTTCCTACTGAATCCAAAAAAAAAAAAGGCCTTCTTAAAAAAAACTAGAAATGCTTTTTTTATCCTCAGATGAATTTTACTAGAGTTTATAACAAAAAATGCAGTCTGTTTGTAAATAAGAGATGTGATTGCAAGTTCAAATCGTTCTTTGATTTGATGCAGACTTTTAGAAGTTTCCATACCCTCTACAGGCCTTGGCGTGATGGTCTGTTTAACTTGCTCATGTGATTGCTTTGGGCTCCCCGCCTAGCAGGCAGCAGTGTCACCGTATCACAGCTACCCCTTTACCGTGGATTCTCAGGGAAAGGTGTCCATTTCCACTACCAGCCCCTCCAGACTGATTTTGTCATTCCTGCTTCATGTCCAACGAAGAGGGGGATGGGTGTGAGTTCTGGGGTCAGTAAACAGCTTTGGATAAAGAGGCACTCACTGTGGCATGTATCTGATTTTTTTCTCTCTTATCTGCATATAGCTTCTCTAGGAATAGCTTCTTGTATGAACATGTCGGAAATATAGGAAAAGTAGCCTCTGTGCTTTTGTTAGATTTTCCATGACCTGACCATCTTCTATGTCAGCCTTGGAGCCTGAATGGGAAAGTCTCTGGCCTGGTGTGTTTATATCCCAGGACAGACTGGTGCTTCAGCCATAGCAAGAAGTCTTTTCTTTAACAATATCAGTCGTCTCTTTCACCTTTGAATGTTAACATGTCAGAGTGAGGTGGTTTTGGAGGTCAGCTCATACAACCCACTTCATTGTCCAGATGGGTAAACTGAAACTCAGCCAGAGAAAGAGTTGGTTGGATGTCAGACCATGGGAAGAATTAAAATGAGAATTCCAGTCTCCTTCCTCCTAGCCCAGGACTTTTTTCTTGGCATTCAAGTCCCTCCCATCCCCTGCCCTTGCTTTCTCACCTCTTTTCAGGAAGTCTTGCTAGGAAATTGTCCTGGGAAAGGCATGCCTGGGAAAAGCAGCTCTTTCCCTCCCCAAGCTTCATGCTTTCAAAAGTCAGGGAGCCACAATGTGGGCACAATTAACTCAGCATTTGAGAAGCAGTTAAAGTTTCTGCATTTATTATTTTTACTAGTGTTTCAAAGTAATGAGACAAAGGGGAGACTGCCCACTGGCCTGGCAGGAATTAGGAGAGAAATTAATCCTTCACCATGAGACTGAGCATCCCCCTTGAGGCCTGGTCTGTTAGGGCCAGCCTGTTATTGCAGGAGCCATCCTGCTGCCCCGTCCCCCTTCCAGAGTTGGCCATAAATGCCCCAGGCCTGGGATCAGAAACTCCTGAGGGAATGAAGCCACAGGCGCCAAGAGGAGGACCGACGCCCTGGCGAAGACCGTGGCCTCGTTCAAGTAATCCAGGATAGGCTGTGCAGGTCCCAATGGGCCTATTCTTGGTTACTTGCACGGGGACGCGGGCCTGGACGCCGGCATCTGGGCCCAGGACCCTCCTCCCTGCCAGAGGCACCAACACCAGAGTTCCCGAACACCTCTCCTCCCCTTTGCATGTACAAAACCTGCTTCCCAAGCAGTGTTCCCAGGGACTCAGGGCAGCAAGCTGCACATGTGCCCTGACACTGGGAGTCTCATGAACAAAGTGGGGACCTAGAGCTTCTGCTGCCTCTGACCCTGCCATCAGCCCCCACCCCCACCCCCATCTCCTAACTCCTCACACTGATTGGCACCCACCTTAGACCTTCCTGCTCTTCTGGCCCCTCATTTCACACTTGGCCACAGACCCACACGGCCCAACTTTTGCAGTTGACCACACGTTTCCCCACTAGATCCTGGCTTTGTAAGATTCCCTTGTGGTGCATAACCCCTTGCTCCCCCTTAACTCCTGCTCCCTCTGCTCCTCATGGTCCCAGCACACTCACCGACCTGCCATTTACATTACATCTCTTTCCCTAGCCCCTGTCTCTTATCACTATCTCTGAAGGGCTGGCCATACTGCGGTGGCCACTCTCTGACACCTCTAGTGTTTTCAGGCCAGTTCTCATGCTCATACTGTTACCTCTGCCTGAAAGTTCACTTAACCTCTTCCTTACTGAGCTGGTGAACTCCTACTCATCCTTCAAGGTCCAGGCCAAATGTTACCTTCTGTGACTCCTCTTCAAATGTGGAATTGTTCTTAATGCATTCCTTTACTGCAACTTTCATTCTGCCATGTCTATTTTATATATTTTTGCCTATGTCTGCTCTAGATTGTGAGCTCTTCAAGGGCAAGGCCTATGTTTTATTCATCTTTGTGATTGCTTCAGACTGAGCACAGAAGCTAGGACACAGTGAATATGAATTGAACAAGTTTGATTTATTTCAGGGAAGGGAAGTGGCTCATTTCAAAGGGAGTTTTTTCATATTTTAATTAGGTCTTCCCTCCTCCCATCTCCTCTGTCTCTCCTCACCAACTTTTCCTTCTTTCCATCTCCCTTGATTCTCAGTTTTGTTCAGGCTCCATAGCCAGAAACACAAAACCCAACTATTCTAGGGAAGACTTGTCTTTACCCCCCTCTGCTGGAAGCCCCTCCACAGGCCTGGTTTTGGGGACCTGGGCTGACTCTACTTCCCCTGAAGTTTGTGCTTTTGTTTAAAGCAAAATAACCTCTGTGGTATCAAGTTAATAAGGAAGGTACTGCCTACAACTTTCTTGGGTCTGCACTTCCATGCCAGGTGTTCCTAGTGAGGGCGTGTACCAGTTAGAGAAGCTTGCAGCCCAAATAGTCCCGGACCTGCCAGGCACAGGGCCAGGCCTGAGCTTTCAAAAGGACAATCCAGACCATAGCCTGTGTCCACGTAGGGTCTGACCGAGAGCTTGTACAGAGAAACACAGGTGAAGTGA
Source organism: Uropsilus gracilis (assembly GCA_004024945.1). Classification (NCBI taxonomy): domain Eukaryota; kingdom Metazoa; phylum Chordata; class Mammalia; order Eulipotyphla; family Talpidae; genus Uropsilus; species Uropsilus gracilis. The sequence goes on from PVHY01006329.1 coordinate 27,805, forward strand.
ATGTGTCATTTCACATGAACATGGCACCATTCTTCCTCTCCCTGCTCTGGAAATCCTCTCACAACCATGGTCAGTCTCTCTCCATTGGGACTGGAATCTGCACCGAATTCGGATCTGAAGCCCAGTCTGAGGAGCGTGTCTGACCCAAGGTGCCACGTCTGACCCTGTAGACCTTCATGCAGCCTGGGTCTTCATGCCACATGTAGACTAGGGGCAGAGTTCTTAGACCTCTTCCCATGGCAGATATTTGAGCCCCAGCATCCCTTGCAACTCTTGTGACTGACCAGCTTGCTATTTCCTGCCGTTGCAGGTGTACGTGCTGAAGCGGCCACATGTGGACGAGTTCCTGCAGAGGATGGGGCAGCTCTTCGAGTGTGTGCTCTTTACTGCCAGTTTGGCCAAGGTGAGCCCTACTTCCAGCCTGGCACCCCAGCCCCTCCCAGCCCTTCCACCCCTACACCCTCTCTATTAAACAGCCCTTTGTGAAGGTGGAAGAAGCAGTTTCTATGGTGACAGGTTCCCACCCCAGATGGGATGGATGCAGGCCATGTGCGCAGCACCAGCCTGAAAGGCTTCTGGGTTACCATGGTGACGGGAGCACTTAGAACAAATGCTCCATGAAGTTGCTGCCTGCAGCCGCCTGAAGCTGGCTCTTCTCAACCCAGGGAATCACAGAGGTATCCATCATAACAGAGAAAGGGCATCTGCATCTCTGTTGACAGGCAGCCTAGTGCTGGGGTCTGTGACCTCTGTGCCCTTGGGTCTGGCTTACACAGTGTGAGGGGAGAACGGTGTCAAAGATTCACCTCTGTTCTTGGCTCTGACTACCCTTAGGAGCCCTATGACCTTGGCAAGTTACTTCACTTTTCTCACCTCAGTTTCTCTAAATTGGGGGTAGTTCTCTCTGCCTCGTGGGGTTGAGCACATGAAAGAATGCACGTGAAGGACTTAGCACGGTGCCTGAGTCATCATCAGCGAGGACCCACCTGCCGTGTTCCGCGTGCGGCACTGGGCACCTTCACATGGCTCTGTGTTCCTTGTTTCTCATCATAATTTACTGATGATGATCAAATAACTTCCATGCTTTGGTCCTGTAGCTTGGTGTGAACTTCTGCCCCTGCATCTTTACTGGCTCTGGCTAACCAGGGAGTGTCTCAGTGCTCCGCTTCTGTTGAAGGGAATTAGCAGGTGAACAGAACCCTCAGGATATTGTGGCATCACCTGGCACAGGTAGACTGAGGTGGTGGGCTTTGTATAGGGTAAACAGGGCAACCCCCACTCTCCAGAGGTGATCCTGGCCATGACCATATCTCCGGCTCTGACTTGGTTGATGGCAAGGCCAGGGCCTCTGAGTGACCCCAAAGTCAAGCTTTGTGGGCCCCAATTGGCCACCTGTCTCCAGACCTGCTTCAAGCACTCATGTGCGCTTCCTTCCCCGTGTGTGTATCTGGGCCCTTGGTGTCTCTGTCATCAGGCCCTCAGACACACCGCTTCGCTGGCTGGGTGGTCCTGGTCTGGACCATCTTTTGGTCCCATTAGAATCGAAAGAGTACCCTGCCTGTGCAACATTCTGCCAGGCTCATCCCCAGGCCCAAAGGCATCGCTGGTAGAGAGAATCCAAAACCTGGGCCTTGTTTTTGCTTATTGAAAAGAGTCTGAGCCTCAGGAAAAACAACCTTCCCCAGTGGGTGCTCTTTCAGATGAATGGTACCAAGACTAATTGTATGTGTAGCATCAGTGGCTCTCTTACTGTGCTCTGGGATGCTAAGGAACCTGAAGCGATAACCAAAGAAATAACAGACAGGAAGATTGCACCGGTGTTGGTGGATTGAGAGTTGTTCCATCATTTGCAAAATTGAAAACATTATTTCCCTGGCATTGTCCCCAGCACTCCCTTCACCATCCATGTCTGGTCTCTCTTCCTGGACTGCTCCCACCTGCCTCTCCATCTGTCTCTCCAACCCTTCTCTGCTGTTCTGCCAGCCTGGCTCAGCCAAATCAGCTCCCAAGTGCTGCCTTCCAGCCCTTTTCCTCCCTGATGCACAGGTTCTGGGACAGGTAGACATGTCCCAGTTTTTGGTCCTGGGCCCAGCCCCCAGCCAGTTCTGCTGGTGCGGTGAACCTCCAAACCCACAGCCCAGGGGCCTTCAGGGACTCATCAGTATCTGCAACCCCATTTTAGTTTCCTTCCTTCATTCACCCAGAAAATCTTTCCTTAGCACCTACCTTGTTTCAGGTGCTCTGGGAAGTTCTGGGGATACAGCAGAGAGCAAAAGAGACAAAGTCTGCCCTCATGAGGCTTACATTCCACATTCCTCTCTAAGGACTAGAGCCCATACTCAGACATGCCCTTGGAAGATGTATGCCACCACCAGTGTTCATGATTAGGAGGAAATCATCCATCTCTTCCATCTCAAGTCAACCCTCTACAGTCCAACCACGTGCTGTTTAACTCCCTCACCAGCAGAAACCACAGCACCCTGAGCTCTTACTCCACTCAGTCAGTGGGTAATACATCTGCTCTGGGACTCTGCCTCCCCTTGAGATGTCCCTCAAAGATGAGAGGACTTTCCTCAGGAGACAGCTGCTCCGGGTAGCCCTGCATCCTTCGGTACTTACTCTGCGCTCAGTTCCACTGAGCCTTCTCAGGACCACCAGCCTTAGGTGCTTCCTGCTTTCCTGGCAGAGTACTGGACTGTTTACACCTGGCAGCACCCCTGCTTACACCTAGCAGCACCCCTCCTCTTCCTCTTGGTCCTGAGGGCCGGCTTCACATCAGACTTGGAACTGCCACCCTTTGATCCCCAGCCACTCTGAGTGGTCTGGCCCACTCTTCCTGCTGTTTTCATTTATGAAGGTTTCCCTTCGTTTATTTCTTTATCCAGTCCACCCTACTTTGGGGGAAATTCCTTGAGGGAAGGCCAACCAGAATAAGCCCCAACTGAACTGGGCATAAACTCCCTCCCCAAAAAAACTCCTTGGCCCTAAGTAAATGGAGTCGGTGACTGAGCACCATCCTTGAGATCAAAGGGCTGATCTGACCAGTTTCCCGAAGGACCTCTAGGGGGCAGTATGGTCTTATACCCTTCAAACCAAATTCCAGGTCTGCTCAGTCAGTCATTGATGAAGTTAGAATTTGCTGGGTCCCTGCCATTAAGTAGGCACTCTGCAAGTTGCTAGAGTTATCGGGGTGAACATGACAGGCAAGGCCTGGGCCCTGATAAGAGAAGAGAAAGTAAAATAACCCCACTGGTGATAAGGTCTATGAAGGAAGTTACTGTGAGGCAGTGGAGTCTCCAAAAGGAAGATGCAGGTGAGCTCCAGATAGATGCAAAGGGAAGCCAAAATCTGAAAAAGCAGGAGACAGAAGAAAAGATTCATGCCGAGCTGGGGAGAGAATGTCCCTTGCAGAGGGGACGCTGGTGCAATGTCTGACCGTACTCAAGGCCAATGTGGCCAAGTGGTTGGAGACAAGCGCTGAAAGGTCAGGCAGGAGCATGGGACTTATTCCAGGTGCAGCCAGTAGACAGTGATGTGTTCTGAGCATGGACTGACATGAGCTGACTGACATATTTTCAGTGGCCACTCTGACAGCTGTGAGATGGATGGGCTGGAAAAGAAGCCTCCAGGGAAAGTGGGAGACACATTTAGGAGGCCCAACATCAACCGCCAGCTGGAGACCTGAAACAGAGATGCAGGTGGAGTCAAGAGAGTTAGGAGATGGAATGGACAAGCAGTTATGATGAACCGGCTGTGAGAAGTGAGAGAAGTAGAAGAATCCAGGGTTTCTTATATGCAGAGGAAAAATAATCGGGGTCCTAACACTGGATATCAGTGATTTAAATCCCTCTTTCGAGAACGAGTATGAATCCCGCTGTGGTAGGTCAGGGTTTCTGGTAGGTCAGGGTTTCTGGGATCTTTCAAGCACTCGGCTTCATTCGCTTCCACACTTGCTCTCCAGTACGCAGACCCCGTGGCTGACCTGCTGGACCGCTGGGGTGTGTTCCGGGCCCGCCTCTTCAGGGAGTCATGTGTTTTCCATCGTGGGAATTACGTAAAGGACCTGAGTCGCCTTGGACGGGAGCTGAGCAAAGTCATCATCGTTGACAATTCTCCTGCCTCATACATCTTCCATCCTGAGAATGCAGTAAGTAGCCCCAAAGAAAAAGAGGACAGGGCCTCCTCTGAGCTCTGTCTTGCCAGGCCAACACCACCTTGGCACCTCCCAACACTGTGGCAAACTTCCTTGAACTTTCGGGGAAATCCCAACTCTGCCATTTAGCGATTACTCGACCATGACTATGTTACTAAACCTCACAGTCTCAGTTGACCTCATCTGTCAAATGGGGCTTATAGGAATGCTGCTTTCACAAGGTCCTTGGAGGATTCAGTGTAGCAGTACATGAACAGCACTTAGAACAACATTTGCGAAAGGGAAGTAATCAGTGAGCCTGTAGCTTATTAAGCAGTTTTAGTGTTGTTACTGAGAAGAGTTCTGTCTGCCATTAACCTCTTGAGCCAGCTGCTACCCAGGACTTCGTGACCCGGTCAGCTTAGAGGGCCTTGGTGACCTCTTCAACACAAGCTATTTCTTAAACAAGAATGAATAAAACACTTTAAATGAGGTCTTCAGAAAAGGTGGCCAGGCTTTCCCACATCATAACATTGTCTGAAAAGAACACAATGGGAACATTTCCTACATAAAACCCCCTGGAGCATGGCAGGTCACAGTACCTCTTCCCAGGGGCAGCAAGTCCCTCAGCACAAGCGAGATGCCTTCCCACTTCTCTCCCTAGGGGAGGAGACATGGGCCAGACCCATTGGGCAGCAGCGGCCATGCCAGCCCTTGGCTCGGGCAGCTTTCACCAGGGAGGCAGCTTCTTCCCAGGCCCAGGCTCAGACGCAACAGGAAGGCCACACATGAGCCTTTCCATCAGTCCAGAACTCTCTTGCTCCACTTATGACAGAAAGATGAATTCAAACCAAATTTATTTAGTGTATAATCACTATCTGAAAAAAACATTCAAATTGTATTATATTTAAATATGTTCATTGGAATGACTTAATTCAATTCAACATAATGCATTTTGTCAAGTGTCTCTGACAGATAAGGATTGCTAGATACAATCATAATTCCATTATCACATCTAACAAAACTAGCAGTCTACTAATATCTCATATCCAGGCTGTGTTCATATTTTCCCTATCATCTTGAAATGTTTTCTTTCTTCTGGTTTGTTTGAATCAGAATCCAAACAAGGTCCATGCCATGCTTTGGTCAATATGTCTCGTCATTCTTTTGTAATCTTAATAGTTCTCTTTCTCATCTCTCTTCTTCTTCAACACCACTCATTGTTGCAGAAACTCTGGCTATTTGTCTTTTTTTTTTTGGCTATTTGTCTTGTTGAAATATCTTGCATCCTGAATTTGTCTACTTGTGGCCCCACGCTGGTATGTGAGGTTTGCTTTTCTGTTCATCATATTTACTTTTAGCATGTAGTTCGATCCCTACTGCTTGGTTAGACTCAGGCTCATCTTTTTCTCCCAAGAAAGCATCGTAAGTGATACTGTGTTTTTGCTATGGTATTGGATCAGGGGCCACGTAATGTCAGGTCATCCCACTTCTAAGAAGTTTAAATTGACCTTGGTGTTCAAGGGTTGTTAACTGATCCATCCATGATGAAATTTCTCATCAACCTTTCACTTAAAAATTTGAACAGTCGTGATCATTTCCCACATCCACTATTTCATTAGGAATTACAAAATGGGCATTTCTAAATTCTGTTGCTCTTTCTGCATTTATTGGCTGGGATTCTTCTATTTAAAATTTTGAGCTTTGCTTCATCTACTACAGGTTACCTGACAACACAGTCTGAGTGTTTGAATGAGGACAGCCGGGTAAAGAGTGATGAGTTGAGGCTCTAGCGGCCTCTAAAAGTAGCCAATGAATTTTTAAGTAGCATTATGAATTCATGAGGTTTTTTATTGTTACAATTTAATCTATTTATGATTCTTCTATATGCTCAAAATAGTCACCTTTGGCAGTGGACACCCTCCCCTTCACATAACAGCTATTTTTTGGATAACTTCCTGTTTCTGATACAAGATGTCCCAGGCTCATCTTTCAGCCTAAAATCAGCCATTTTTCTCTGTAACCTAGTTCCTATTAGTGAAAATAACATTATGAAACTGTAGTTTCTAACTCTTTCTACTGAACAGTGCTTAAATGTACATATTTTAGAATGAAAAACATTAGTAAATTCATCTTCACTTTTCCAAGTCAATAACAGAGTTTTGATTCAATTTCTTTGTTTTGAAATTTGTTTCTCCTCATGCTAAAACTCTTGAATCATAAGAATATTAACTTTATTATATATTTGACTTCCTCTATAGCAGTAGTTTCAAAATAGCATTACTAATAGTATTGCAGATAATAAAACAGTTGAATTCAGGGTTTGGGTTTTGTTTTGTTGTTGTTGTTGAGAAACACAAGAAAACTGTGTTTAAGTCACTTAGTTCTCTTTGTGATTGTATCACCAACTCTATATACTTAAGTTCATTTCTTACTACATTTCCTTCTTAATGGTTTAAATTCACTTTTAATTGTGTAACATAGTTGCATGGTGCTGATATCAAAACTACCAACAAAGATAAACTTGGAAAAGTCTATACATTAATTTCTTTGCTCTTCCCCATTCCAGCTCCTTTCCCTAGGAGGACTTTTTTTGTTGTTGTTGTCAATCCCTAGCTTACTTTTTAGTTATATAATGAACTGTTAGTTTCTCCCATCCAAGTACTAACCAGGCCCGACCCTGCTTAGCTTATCGGGCATGTTCAGGGTGTTAGGCCATAGACTGAACTGTTAGTTTCTAAGATCTCTTCTTTGCACCCTCCCCATGCTGGTCTTTTCTCATGGCTTTAGAATTTTCTAATTTGATTAGTTCCCCTTTTAAGTAATTGCTGTTAAGCTAGGAGATTCTCTACTGCTCTTTACCATGCAACTTGACCCTGAGTAGAAGCCTTTCTCTACCCTGTACTTGATCCCTGGTGTTGGTAGCTGGCAGGTGCCTCTGGTGCCAAGGACTCTTAAGTGCCAGGAACTGGTTTGATGCAGTGAAAAGAGCTTTTAGAAATTGGCAAGTTGAAAGACCAGTTCGCATACAGTCTGCTTTCTGTTCACTGTTTCCACTGTGGGAAAACAGAACAGGCAAATGTACCCAAACCAGGTAGCTTTGGGTGGTCTTTAGTTGAAACAGGAAAAATAAGTGGAAATGATGATGGTGGTAACAATGATGAAGATCATGATTGCTCCCTACCTGTTCTCCTGACCGAAGAAGTTAAAGGTCCCAAGCATCTGGGAGCAACGCGCGCCCCCAGCCCTAGACACAGCCCATCTCCCTCTGTGCACTGTCTTCCAGGTGCCTGTGCAGTCCTGGTTCGATGACATGACAGACACGGAGCTACTGGACCTCATCCCCTTCTTTGAGGGCCTGAGCCGGGAAGATGACGTGTACAGCATGCTGCACAGACTCTGCAATAGGTAGCCCCGGCCTCGCCATCCTCCTGCCTGCGAACTCTGCAACCTCGACCTCGGGGGCCTCCCTGACCTCGGCTTCCCAGGAGCCGAAAGTGAGGACAGACCATGCTCCGGGCTACAGAGCGAATGTGGCCATACCTACCTGTTTTTATTTTTTAAGAACAGAAACAACTATTTTAAAATGAACTCTTTTAACAAATTTCATAAAGGGATATGCATTTTACTGGATTTGCTTTTCTTAAAACATACCAAAAAGAAAAAAATATGGGGGGAGGGGGGGAAAGCTTGATATCTATCCTTTCAACTGTCCTCCCCTCCAAGCAACAACCTGTCCCCTGCTAGCCCAGCTCGGAACAGCTGACCCAACTCAGAATCTCTTTCCTACAGGATGAAGTGCCTTTTTGAATGTTATTTTAAGCCGAGAGTTAATTTTTCTATACAGCATATTTCCAGACATCTTTTAGTCTTTTATTGTCTTAGATTCTCTAAGAAGATAAATACGACAATTTTCTAGAACCTGGGGGGTGGGGATGGGTGAGGGATGGGAGTGAATCATAGGAGCCTGTCTCCCAACAGGTGTGACTGCTCTGACAGCCGGTGGCATGCTGCAGGGTCAGGCTGCCGAGAAGAGTCTCTGTGACTGTGTCAGTGTCTCCATTCATTTCTGACCCAGTTTGGAATGTATCTGCAGCCATGCGGCTCAACACTCTAGGATGCGTTAGATCCTTTTATGTGATTTCTGATGGCGACAAGTCTGTCTTGAGGTCACATTTTCCCCTTCAAAAGTGGCATCCCATCACTTCTGCTTTCACACTACTGCCATATTTTCTGTGTTGTTCCTTTGTTATTGTTTGGGTAGAGCAGTTATAAGAAACCCTAAAACCCTTGGACATAAAAGAGAATTTTTTTTTTCTTACTGAATTTTAAATATTTCCTTTCCAAAAACTGGATACATGTGGAGCTGTTGAGGAATTTTCTTTGCTGCTACTGTGCTGCCACCAAATGGAATTGACCAGCGGCTGTTATACTGTTCTTTGCCACTGTGCCTATGCTCAGAATCTGCTCACTGCTAAGCTGCAAGCGTGGACAGGGTCAGAAACACAGGTGTCCTGCCCTGTTGCAGGCTGCACCCACCACATCCCTTCCCTGGCACCAGCCCTGGGAATCCCAAAGGGTACAGAGTCCAAAGGGTCAGCATGCCACACAAACGGGGTATGAATTTTAAGTTTTGTAAACATCAGGTCCTGTGATAACGGGTGGCCTCAACCAGCCACCACGCTGATGCGGCCCACGTTCACCTTCCGATCTTTGGAAGCACAGCCTGTTTCTGAGCCCAGGCTCAGAAAGTTCTATCTAGATGTGGGACTTATTGCCCCCAGCCAGGTGTGAATGCTCCTTCCCCTGAGCTGGGGCTCTTTGCAGCTCTTCCTAGTGAGATGTTTTAAGCAGTGCCATGTTCCTTGTTTGACAATAAGACAGTCTATAAAGTATTGCTCTTAAAAGTAATTAAAAAGAACCCTTTCGTGCTGGCACCATTGCCTTAGTCCTCTGTGGGTTGGGCGTCTGCCAGAGTTGTGGTGGGAGCGACTGGCACTGACAAGACTGGAAATCTTGGGGTCAAGATGGACTTTCTTTTTTGTTTCTATTCACAAAATAATGAAGCCAGCTGCCAATCACGTCCTCCCAACAGCACTTTGGTCTGTGGACTGCCGTGCATTCAGAAGAGAACAAGTCGGGGTAATCAGGTCTCCCAGTATTCTGAGTGTTCCAAACCCAGTAATCCACATTGAAATAGAAATAGCCCCCTTCCGGGCATCACCACAGGTAATGACAGTTCCATGGCAGATCTGCACATGCCATGAACCTTGATTGGGAAAATCAGTCATTAAATGAACCCGCTGCCTTAAAAGTCTTGAATGTTACAGTCAAGTGTCCATGTTGAAATCTCCACAGAAACCGGGCCGGATGGAGCCTTGGTCCCTCATATGCCCCCTTCTTGGTTGGTATCACAAGGTCTTGTGTGGAGTAGGGGGCAGAGAAGACTGAGATTCTAGCATACTTTAGGGGAATTAAACCAGGGACTCCCCCCCCATTTCTGAAAGTTGGAGTTTGAGCAACTTTCAAACTCAGCAGGTTTGAGCCAGACACTTGACCTTGTCGTTCCCGAAGCCGTGACGGCCATTGCACTAAGCCAGTGTGGAGCTGTTGGGGATGGAGTCCAATTCCTGCCACCACAGACAGAGAATGTCTTGGGGTACCGGTAGACCCTCTGAGGGTTCTGGATTCTGTGCACCTTATTTGACCACACTCCAAAAATACCATTTTTGTTTTAACCCTTGATTCTGTTTTATGTACATAATCAAAATATCGATATCTATAGCTATATATATATATATATTTTTAATCATCTACATGTAAATGAAGCAATAGAATTCTAACATAAGGCCAAGAAAGGAGACGAATGTTTGGGGTTTATGTTTTTTAAGGTAAATACGGGTATTGTTTTTAATTCTTACCTTTTATTAAATTGTGGATTCTAAAATCTAATGAAACCTGTTAGCTATTTCTCTGTGCCATATACTTCCCATGTTACCAAAACACCCTACAATTCTTTAGCCAAAAGAGAAGTCCAGCCTGAGTTGCCATGGTCCTTTCTGTGTCAGGTTAAAATATAGTCTCCTAGACAAGTATTCTTTCCCTTAAGATTCGGAACAGTGGCGCACACCTGTAATCCCATCGCTGGGAGGCTAAGGCCAGGAATCGCTTGAGTCCACGGGTTTAAGACTACCCTGGGCATCATAGCGAGACCTAGTCTCTAAAAAATAGCCGGGCGTGGTGGCGTGCACCTGTAATCCCAGCTACCTGGGAGACTGAGGCCAGGGATCATTTGAAGTCCGTGGGCTTGGGACTACCCCAGGCAGCATAGCAAGACCTAGTCTCTAAAAAACAAAACAAAGCAGTGTTTTGGGTCCTGGCTGGCCTCCAGCCCCCAGGATGGTGTGCCATATCTCGCCAAGCCTGGGGGGGAGGCGCCCACACACCTGATGTCGTTTCTGCTCTGTCTTCCATGGCTCTGGAATCCTACATGTTGGTCTGTGACTTCACCCATTCGCTGTTAGTCAATGATGCGTTTGTGTATGGAAAAGGAGCACCATCTGTCACGGCTAATGTTGGTGGGGAAGCTCCTTTGATGTGGTGCCATGTTGGTGAGATGACTTTGGAGACCTGAGGATGTCCGAACGATGCCGTCTCATCATGGTTGCAGTATTTGGGCTTCGGGTATAAAAAAATGAAAGCTTTATGTCTGTAACCTGGTGACATTTTACCATTCTCTATTTACCATCTAAAAATGGTTTCCCAGTAAAATCCAGAACCACACAGCCCTATGGTCAAACACTAGTGACGTTTGTGCCTCTGCTTTTAAAGGTGCTGTGATGGACAGTCGGCATGCCAGGGTATGAGACGACTGGCGTGCTCGAAGGGCCTGCCGTTACCTGTGCAAAATTAACTGGCTGCCCCTGTTCTATTTTACTGTAAATTTGATGGTGTCTGTTCCTGTTCCATTCTCCGGGGAGCTTCTCTGCAGACTAACACCCCCAAGTAGTGGAGATGTGGTGTCTGGGTAGCCCTAGATTTCTGTTAGACATACGAATGTGACGAACAGTCCAGCACCACTTGGGGAACACTACATGCGGAATGTGCATGTTTCCAGGGGTGAGCATTGTCAGTCAAGAGGTTTGTGATGATTCCTTCCTGCCAAAAATAAACATGTGAAATGACGCTCTCTTGTGGCTATACTGCTTCGGTAGCTGCAGCGCCTCTCCTCACTTTGTCTCCCCCACCCTGCACAGCCTCACACTAGCACCTAGGGTCTCCTGGTGCCCCTGCTTCTGGAATGCTGAGGTGGATTGGAGTAAGGCTTCAGGGTCCCAGGAGCCATGATCCTGAGCCCCAGCAGGTGCTGGAAAACCATTCGGTCACCCTAACAGGTGTTTCCTCCCACAAGGATTCCAGCCCTACCAACAGCCTTGCAGAGGCAGCTGGAGAAAACAAAGCCCACCCCATCAAGGGGTAGGCATTGTGTGTGGTGTGCACAGTGCCTAAGGCCACTGAGTGCTCTGTGGCTATCAGAGCAAACATGACAAGCAAGCAGAATAGAAGGAAGGATGCACAAGACCGTTTTCTCAGAGTGGGTACATCCTGAGCTCTGCCCTCACCAGCTCCTCCCTGAAGGGGAGAGATCAGCAAGCCCCCTCTGCCAGAGGCTGCTGGCAGTGCCATGGGCCCAGCCTCACCACTGTCAGCATGGCTCCTTCCTCATACCTAATTCAGATACCAAGAACATTAATGTCAAGACCAGGTTTCTCCTCAGTTGTGGGTGAGAAAACAGGTCAGTGAGCCAACACGCTGCAGTTTCTGTTCTAACAGGATGCAGGTCTCCACCAGGCAGGTGTCTTCATCCCAGACAACTAGGACAGTGCAGTGCATGGGTCAGCCAAGGAAACTGGGCAAAACCCCCATTCAAGTCTCCCACAGCAAGTCCATGCCGTGTTTATACAGTGGAGTCTATATACAGTTGGCCAACCAGAGAAGTCACCCCTCTACCCTCCCCAGGTTCAGGACTCTGAGGCTGTGTCTTTCTGTCTCATTTGCTCTGCTCTCCAGCCTTCTCCTTCAACCTCCTTTACCCTTCCCTGGTATTGCCCCTGTGCCCACAACTGCTTCACACCTTTACATATAGCACACAGTGGGAACAGGAACTGCTGGGAGGATGGGGGGGCGGTGAGGACTGGCCTGGAGAAGGGGCGTGGCTTCCCATGTCTGCCCTGCCTGGCCTGGCCACACTGCAGCCTTTGTCAATATTGACAGTGTGGCTGGCCTTCAGAGATAAGCTAGGAGGAACAAAGTAGCCGCAGAGAACCCTGGAAACCTGACTGGAGAGGCTAGGGACATGTGGGAGCCCTGGGACAGGAAGATATCAGTAGGGAAAGGGGGTCATGGCCAGGATGGTGCTGGCTGGTGAACGTAGATCAGGCATATTGCCCTTCCGATGCCAGGCGGGCCCCTGGGAGAAGGATCCCCAATTGCGTGAGAGAGTAACAGCAGGAGTAGGGTGGCAAGATCCCCTTCTTGCTATGGGGAGAGAGAAACTGGGCACCGCTCCTACAAAGCACCCTAGCTGACTTTGAGTGCTGCACTGGGCCTTGGTTTCTCCTCTCCAAGCCATGAGTGAGATCCCACGGGGCTTGTCCACATGAGACACAAAACTATGGTGCTGGCCTGTGCCGTGGGCCCGGCCCAAGCTCTACCGCTATCTCCCATGGCCCAGATCACAGGTGACAGGGTGAGCCTGTTCTGGACTAGGCCAGTTTTGCCCACCCAAGTTCTCTGGGTCCCAGAGACCCAGAGAATTCCATGGGGAAGCCTTGGAAAGATCCGGATGCATTGCTCCCCCACCCCCACTCCACTAAACTGCTGAGACTGGATTGTGAACCCCCCACAGAAGGGGTAGAGGGGTGCTTTCTCAGAGGAGGGAATGCCAGCTGGGCAAGAACCTGAGAAACACCTCCAGAGTCAGTCAGTGAGTACTCACAGGGCCAGGCCCAGACCACAGCAATGTGTTGACAGCATCAGGTACCATTCTACACAGAGACACAGGCAAGCTCGGCCCTCCTGGTTGCAACTGGAGACCCAGACACTAAACAGGGGTCTGAGTCAATGCAGTCACCAGCTGAAAGCCCTGAGATGAGCAAAGGGCTGGTAGGACTGCTTTAGTGAAGATGGTCAGGCAAGGCCCTTCTGGGAAAAGCCGTTTTGGTTTAGAACTGAAGGCAGAAGAGGAGCTGCGGGAAGCTGGGCGAGGGAGGATGTCAGGGCGAGGCTTCCAGGCAGAGGAAACCACGAGTGCAAGGGTTCGGGAGCAGAATGATCTTGGTGTCTTTACGAGACAAAATGAATCTCGCCTCTAGAACATCGTGACCGCTGCAGAGAGTGATGGGAGACGTAGCCAGGGAGGGACCAGCAAATTGGGGTTTTATTTTAGAGAAAAATGGAAGTTTTGAAGCAGGAGGGTGGTACAATCTGACTTTCCATTTGGAGCCCCCTGGCTGCTGGGGAGGGGATGGACATAGAATTGTGTGACAATAGCCTTCAGAGCCCGTCAGGAGCTACTGACTGACCAAGGGTACCCCCGCGGGTGGGCAGAAGGAGAGGAAGCCGAGGCAGCCCCCATGGTTGGAGCCTGAGCAGCCCAGACATTTTCTGAGGCTCATGGGGGGTGGAGCTGAGAGCATCAGGGTACTGAGGGATGAAGGAGTTGGAGGAGGGAGACAGACTGGGCCGGGGTTCTGGAGGCATGAGAGCTGGGATCAGAAGAGACACTGGAGGCCGGGCACGGTGGCTCGTGCCTGTAAGCTTCAGCCTATGAAGCGGCTGGGGCTAGGGATCGCGGTTCGAGTCCCGTCTGGGGCCCGTAGCGAGACCTAGTTCCAAAAAAATAGCTGGGCGTGGTGGCGCGCACCTCTAATCCCAGCTACCTGGGAAGCTGAGACTGGGGATTGCTTGAGTCCGTGGTAGCCCAGGCAACAAGAGCCTGTGGTTCCACGGGCAAAAATAGCGAGACCTAGTCTCAAAAAAATAAAAAATAAAATAAATAGATAAATAAATAAGAAGAGACACTGGAGTTTTTATTTACTGCCTGGGACTGGCACTTGGAAAGGAAACAGAGGAGAAACAGGAGGTGAGACCTGAGCTCTGAGCCGGCTGACATTTAGAGGCCCCAGAGGAGACGAGGGAGTAGCTGGCTAGTGGGGAGAACATTTGGGCTATTTCAAGGAGAAGGGGTCTGGGGCTGGTGAGAGGAAGGTGAAGACCACTGTCTTATCTCTGGGGAATTCAGGATCCCAGCCCAATAGCGTGGACAGAGGGGACAGTCAGCAAGGAGGAAGTGGGGGGATTTCACTGGGTCTGGGAACTAAAGGAGACAGGAAGATAGGTATGCACAGTGGAGCCAAATAGAAGTCACTTGCAGGGAAGAGGATTAGGTGCTCATTCTCCCACACATGAGGTCAGACACACAGGGGACAAGCCTGTGCCCCAGGCCCCCCTCCTCACACAGGAGCCCCCTAACTCGGTCCGTTAAACACAGTAGCACCCTGGACTCCTCCCCACTCTGTGACAGGGAAGCCCTGAAGGGCAAGGGCAGAATGTTGAGGAGGGCCTGGGGGCAGTGAGCAAGCTTGAGCAGCTCAGCTCTGCAGAGCCCGCCACACTGGCTGGGACATGACCGCATTGACACCGCTGGCCACAGTAATGAGGGGACATGCGCCTCCCCATCTCACAATCAGGAAAGAAAGGACCGGGGGAGCCGAGGTGAGGGAGAGGTGTCCTCCCTGCAGGGGCAGCTGGCCTCTCCCACGATGGGTATCAGGGCTCCCTGGGGAGGGCTGTGCTGGGCAGGGAGCCCACATGGGGTGGGGAGGAAGCAGAGATGCTGAGACAGCCCTAGCCACCTTCCCCCGCCTCCTGAGTAGACCTGAGTCTCACAGCGCCAGACCAGCACGCCACTACCAGCAGCTTTGGTCCTATGTCTCCTGAAGTTGGCTGGGGCTTCCTGGCCTTCTGAGGCAAGTGGGAGCCCACCTCCAGCAGGGCAGAGATCAGGGGTCTGGCTCTCAGAAGGGGAGGCACGTACTCTGTGCCCCTCATTTTGGCCCAGCTCAGAACTCCATCATCTGGTCTCTCTGCCCACCGGTATGAAAGAGCTAAGGCCTATCCAACCAGCTGTGGCTCTGGGGAGGGGGGAGGCTCTCAGAGAGCTGGGTCAGTATTTGTTGACTGACTAACTGATTGACCAAGTTTGAGAACCCAGCCCACCAAATGGTGGGGTGTATTCTGCAGGGTGGGAGGAAAGATTGAGTTACGTGCAAGGGGAACAGTGGGCAGAGCCTGGCTCTGTGCCAGGTCCAGCATTGCCCACAGGCCGGGTGAAGGCGCCAGCAATTTCCAGCAGGTAAGCCTGGTAGGGAGGGGGCTGGGGCACCCCTGAGCAGGGAGGGGTCTCCAGGAAGCTGGTGGGGAGGGGCTATCCGATTCAGGACTGTAAGCAGAGAGCCACTGGGTTCGAGGTTGCCAAAGGGCTGGCAGAATTGGGGGTGCGTTAGACAGCCCAACAAAGAATTGGATGGGGACAGGGAGGCAGTCAGTGAAGTAACACATGGAGAAGAAAGAGGCAGATTTTATCCTTGGGTGAGGCATCTCCATCACCCAGAGAAGCTTGGGGGTACAGTCCCTACCCTTCCCCCTCCCACCCAGCAAGTGGTCCCCTCCCCTTCCCTAGAAGTTGAACAAAGTAACCCAGGTCCTCCCCTCTGCAGAAGGAAGGGGCACACCTTGGGGATAGGAGGTGGCACCAAAGGAGGGAGGTCCCCTGAAGGAGAGGCCGAGGGGGAGAGGAGAGGGTGTAGGAGGAGGGAGAGAGTCTGGGGTAGCCCAGGTAGAAAAGCAGAAGCTCTGGGAAAAGGGTGTACTGGAAAAGAAAAGGAGTGTGGGAAGGCTACCGAGGGGGACCAGTTGGTGCTGGGGAGAGAAGGGAGTGTTTGGAGGAGGAAGCGAGTGCACTGAGTGCAGCAAAGGAGGCTAAGAAAGCAGAGAGGTGACAGGGAAGCAGGGTGAAAGGTGGAGGAGGGAGGGTGCTGCTCCTTGGGGACAGGGGTGCCTTGCTGGGAAAGGAAGGGTTACAGGGAAGGGAAGGCTGTGCCAGAGGAGGGACTGGGCAACAGAGAAAGTGACCCCCAGGGAAGAGAAGGGGCTTCCAGTAGATGGGATGGGACATGGGGTAGAGGGCCCTACTTAGGGGAGATGATTAAAAGTTCCCTAGAGGTAAGGGGGAGACTTGTGTATGAGCCAACTTGGGGGAGGGTTTGAGGGGTGCAATGGGGAGGGATACAGCTGCTGGAGTGAAAAGAGCCACCGGGGAAAGGAGAGAGTGCTAGGGAAAAGGATGCCCTCACCCTTTGAACATTCCTCACCCCCTCCCTCCCAAAGTCAGTTGGAAGACAGTGAACACAGGTTACCTGGGGATGGGGGGTCTCAAGGCCTGGGAACTTCCCCAAACTGAAGCTGGCTATCAGAGTACCTTCTCAGCCCCAAGGGGTGATGCCACCTCTCCCCTCCCAGTGAGACCAGCCCAGTAGTAACCTTGTGGCCACCAGTTTGACTTCCCTGCCCCACATGGGCCCCCCCCTTGGGGTGCACTAAGCTCAGAGGGTCTTGTGTCACCCTTTCACTGTTTAACAGGTACCTGATCAGCAGCTCGTAGTTCCTGTTGGCACCCTTGCCCACCGCCTAGTTGGGCCCCCGTCCCCGCTTCTGCCCATTACCACTGCATGTCACCGTACTTGCACTCAGCGTTATCTCCCATGTTCTACTGCGTGTCATACCTTGTTGCTGTCACACCAACAGACTGGCAACTGTGCCAGTCGTTTGGGTGCAGCTCTAGGGCACGGCGATGTCTCGCTCCACTTTTAGTCAATGCCTAGTCTCTGGGAACTTGCTAGACCATCAGGCGGATGGAGCCACCAGTGTCAACAAGAGGACACATTGGCCTCAGAATGCCCTGCTCTAGCATGGTCACCAGGCCAACAGTGCGTGGGATCCCCACCCCCAGCCCTGAGCATGTTGGGAGTAATATAGCTTTAACCTCTGTTGGCACTGCCCTTCCCTGACTCCTCAGCTGTCTCAACAGCTCTGGGCACCACTCCCCTGCACCTCCCCACCCACTTCCATGGCCACCATGACCTTCTTCAGAAGGGTGGGGTGTTTCCTGCAGTGTGCACCAAGCTCACCAGGGCCTGAGTCAGGCCCCGACCTGAACAAAGATGCGAGGAAGGCCAGGCACACTGGGCTCTGATTGCTCGGCCTCAGATTCTCTATCTGTAGCTTTCCTCCTACCACTTGTTCCTCCAGGGTCAGCAGGATCCAGGGAGTTTCTCCTGCTGATAAGACACAGCCAAACGGAGTGGGGGTGGAAGAAGTGTTAACAACCTACCAGGCCACTAGGAGGGAGACATCTAGAAAGAAGGGACTTCTCGGTCTACTGAGCAAAACCTCAGCAGGAAGAGCTGCA
Organism: Uropsilus gracilis; assembly: GCA_004024945.1. Lineage (NCBI taxonomy): Eukaryota > Metazoa > Chordata > Mammalia > Eulipotyphla > Talpidae > Uropsilus > Uropsilus gracilis. The sequence continues at coordinate 45,468 of PVHY01006329.1, forward strand.
GCTGGCAGGATTTAGGCCAGCTGTAAAAAGAACTTCCTCTGGCTGAAGGAATGGCCAGAGGAAATGTCTTCACATAGACATTTCTTAAGGAGTGGCTCAGGGAGTCCCTGCGTGTTTGAGGCTGAGGTGTTTGAGGATAACCTGCTAAGATGTAACAAATCTGAGATTCCCCCATCTTCCCTCACTCCATACTTCCTTCCCTCCTGTGCTCTCTCAAAACCAGAGCCGGGTAGCTGTTTGTCGAGCCTGTGGTTTGTGGTTATTTGTGGCATCTCTACATATGTAAGAGTTCCATCCTTTTTCAAGAATCTACCTGGCATGGTGGCATGCGCCTGTTGTTCAAGTGCTGGGAGGGAAAGAGGCCAGGGATCGCTTGAGTTCGCAGGTTTGAGATTATCCTGGGCAACATAGCGAGACCTGGTCTCGAAAAAGCAGCTGGGCACCATGGTGGGTGCCTGTAATCCCAGCTACCTGGTAGACTGAGGCTGCTTGAGTCCGCTGTACCCCGGGCAACAGCGAGACCTAGTCTCCAAAAAAAGAATCTGAGGGGAGGACTGCTTGGTCCAGCCTGCTTGGAGATAGTTCTAGGTGCGGTATAACGTGGGGGTGCAGAATCTTTGTCTTGTCTGCAAAGCCTGGGTCTGTCCTTGAACCCATGTCTATTTTCAGTCTGTCTTTTTTCAGGACCTGGTTCTCTGGAAACAGTCTGTCCCTATCTCTCTGTGTGCAAGATTTACTTTTATTGCAGAAACTGCCTCCATGCAGAGCCAGACCCTGTGCACAGAGCTGGCCTAGTGCCCTTGCCTGGGACACTCACTTCTTTCTGCCTGAATTCACTCTCATGCTGCGAAGCGTGTGGTCCCTGTGTGGTCTCTGTCCTGGTCAACAGAACCTGTTTCCTTCTTTAAGTGTCTCTATTTCCAGGCCATGTCTCTGTTTGCAGTCTTTTCCTATTTCAGAGTCTGCAGGACCTGAGCCCTATGTGTGGAATCTATCGCATTTTGGGGGGCCTTCACCTATTGGCACCATCTATCTGAATTTGCTTGGTTAGAAACCCTATACAAACAAAGATGTGACATTTATATATAAATAAATTGTTCAATAAAAAAAAAAAACCCACGTGCGCAGAACCTGTTCCTATGAAGAGTTTATCGCTGTTAGGGCCACTGTGTCTGGAAGCACCTATGTTTCTAGAAAACACATCTTGTTTGCAGACCTACACCTGGTGACACACACCAGCTTTCACATGTACCTGTTAGCTTGTGTCTGTCTACAGAACCTGCCTCTGTTGGCAGAACTTCTATCGCCAGAACCCACACCCTTTTCTAGAGAATTTGTTACTGTTTGCAGGACCCAGGCTCTCTACAGAGCTCTGCCCTGTCTCAAGACCTTGGCCATGTTTGGAGTGTCTGTACTTGAACACAAAGCTGATTTCCCTGCCAGTTCATGTCAGTCTGTTTGTCTCCGAAGAAACTCACTATTGACAGAGCCTACCTGGGCTGAAGAAACCTCTTCCTGTCTGCCAAGTATCTGTTTGCAGAGCTCATGATTATTTGCCCAGCCTGTTCCCCTCTCCCCGTGGGCAGGTCTAAATGTGTTTGCAGGGCTGGGCACAGTGGCTCATGCCTGTAAACTTCACCCTATGAAGCGGCCGGGGCTAGGGATCGCGGTTCGAGTCCCGCCCGGGGCCCACAGCGAGACCTAGTTCCAAAAAAAATAGCTGGGCATGGTGGTGTGCACCTGTAATCCAAGCTACCTGGGAAGCTGAGGCTGGGCATTGTTTGAGTCCGTGGCACCCCGGGCAATAAGAGCCTGCGGTTCCATGGGCAAAAATAGCGAGACCTGGTCTCAAAAACAAAAAAAAAAAAATGTGTTTGCAGAGCCTGTTCCTGCACGCAAAGCCTGGCCATAGCCTGAGTGCTTTGCCTGTGCCAAGAGCTGCCTCTGTCTAGGAAGCATTTCTCTCACTGAAGATGCTGCACCTGGTGGCAGAACCTCACCTACTGTCTGAAGGGTTTGTCCCCACCCACATCCACACAGCCTTTCCCAGTCTGCAGGGCTCCTCCACGCCTACAGGGTCTAGCACTGTTTGTAGAGCCTTCTTGTGAAAAGTTCACAATCTCTGCTTATGTGCCCAGCCAGTCTGGATTCCCCTGGGTGGCGTCTGAATTTCATTGCGCTGCTGTCCCTGTACACTCAGCTGGTCCCTGTGCAGAATTCATCTTTGTGAGGGGAACCCGTGCCTGTTGCATCCTTTTCTTCTGTCTCAAAAAGAAAAAGAGCCTATACCTATTAGCAGAGCCTTTTCTGCCCACGTAGCCTATCAGTCTCTGCAGGTGCCATTCCTCTTTGTGGAGTCTGTTCTGAACTATCTAGAAGACCCGTGCCTGTTTACAACTCTGTCCTTGTGTGCAAAGACAAGCTTTGTCTGCAGGATTCATTTCCATTTCAAGAGACTGTCCCTGTTGGCAAAGTCTGTCCCAGGCTGCAGGATCTGCTTTAGCAGAGACCTGTCTGACTTCAGTGACCCCCCCCAATTCAGGGCCTGTGCCTATCTGCTCACCCTGTTTCCAGCTCCCTAGTCTGTTGGTCACAACAGAGGTTGCCCTGTATTCAAAGTCTGTCCCCGTCCACAGAGCTCAGTTTCCAGAACAGCATTACCAACAAATTGGGCCCGTGTTTGCAGAGCCTCCGCACCTGACAGTTGCAGCAGGTGTCTCAGTTTCCTGGTATTTGTGTCTGCAAAGCCCTCCTGTAACAGATGTGTTCCATGATGAGAACTGGAGGGAGTGGGGGCGGGGAGGGGGAGTTCTTGCTTAAACCCCAGGGTACAGTTCTCCCACCTGAGAACTCTGGCTCTTGTTTCCTCTCACTCCCACCTGGCCCAGGATGGACATCAAAAAGGACCTCCCAGCCATCGACAGCCATAGGGACCTCCACATCTGGATCATTGAGGTGAGGAGCATGACAGAGTCTTGGAGCACAGAGCACATGGTCTCTGAGGCTAGACTTCTCCCACCCTCCAACTCAGAGCTCCCTCCCCCACCCCAGCCAGCCATGGGTTGGGTCAGGGGTGATCTCTTGAGTTGTCATAGGTACCCTCCTCTCCTAGAACCTGGAGATGATGCCAGTACCCGAGTGGGCTTATGGAAACTTTTTCAGAAAGCACTGCTACATCGTCCTGCACGTGAGTACCTGGGGAGTCTGAGGGGTGGTACAGTCCCACTTCCAGCCTGACGATGCAGACAAAGTTGTGCGTAGGGAGAAGGCAAGCTCAGGGCCAAGAACGGTATCTTCAAGGCCTCTTCTTCTCTCCCTAGTCCTCATTCCCTGTCCTCGCCTGTGACCTGCCTATTCTCCCCAGGGCCCCAGTCTCACCCAGGCCTGAGCCCCTCCCCCAAGCCCTGCATCCTAGCCCCCTCCCTCTAAGTACACAACTGTCTGGGCCTTAGGTGCCTCAGAGCCTGAATGCTAAGCAAGGGATATCCAGGGACCTGCACTACTGGGTCGGGAAGGAAGCGGGTGAGGAGGCGGAGATGGCCGCGGGAGCCTTCGTGCAGCACCTGCAGGAGAACCTGGGCAAGGCCACCGTGCAGCACCGGGAAGTCCAGGGGCATGAATCTGACTGCTTCTGCAGCTACTTCCGCCAGGGAATCGTGTGAGCTGGGAGAACCGACATGGGGGCGGGGCAGGTGGCGGGAGTTGGGGAAGGGGCAGGGAGGGGCACCCTGGGATGACTATTTCCCTTATCCCTAGAGTATGGGGTGTTTTTCTTAGGGGTAGGGATAATGCCTTTATTGAGATATGTATCATTTACCACACAAACCTTCCATTTCAAGTATGCCATTCAGTGATTTTCAGTCTGTTCACATACTGTACAAACATCATCATAATTTTAGAACATTTTCACTACCTCAAAAAGAATCCACACACCCTTTAGTAACCTTCCTTCTTCCTGCTTCGCTGCCTCTAACACTCCCTTCCCCTGTTTTTATAGATTTCCTTATTCTGGGCCTTGCCTATAAATGAAATTATACAGCCATGAGCTGTATCAGCTGTTTAGTGTGTATCAACACTTTGCTTCTTTTTTCCTGCTAAATAATATTCCACTGCCTGGACATACCACCCTTTAATATAGCCAGTTAGTCCTTAATGTTTGAGTTATCTCCACTTTTTAGACATTATGGATAACCCTGTTACTAGCTAGCACTTATACACAACTTTTTGTGCTGACATGTTTTTTCATTTCTCTTGCACATGTAGCCAGGAATGGATTCTGAGTTCACTTTTATGTTACTATGCTTGGTAGAAATGTCTTTTGCTGTAAATTGTTTCTGATATTTAAAAAATTAATTACTGCAATATGTTTACATGGAGTCATAGGAAATTGCCAGTATTTGATCATTTCTAGCTCATGCATTTCACCCTAATAGATGTGTGCAATAAATACATGAGGACATTCAGAAAAGCCCCCCAGTGTCCACCTACCAGTGGGTCAAATCTACACACATGTGTGAATATTTATGCCCACCTACTACACATACATATGGATGCCTGAATCCTATGCACTCACATCTGTATTCACATGGATAAATGTACACTTATGCCCCAACTTGTATACAGAAATGTGTGTGCACATGTATGTGTACATGCATGTATTCACACCCACACACATGGAATAACAAGTGTATGGAATAACTGGATCTCTGTAGGGATGCAAATATATGTGCATATGTATGCATATCTACACATGAACACCAAAAGTACCCCTCGGTCCCTGTGTGTGTACCCATGTCCTTGTATATACATGTTCATCTCTACTTGCACTTGTGTGTCAAGCAGGTACATGCATGTCTCCACATGTGTGATGCTTGTGCTCGTATCTGTGCTCACACCTGCACTTGGTGGTGTTTGGGTTTACGTGGGCCCCACTCCCTCCTCAGCTACAGAAAGGGAGGCCTAGACCCTGCCCTGAAGCATGTGGAGATGAGCGTATACAACATACAGCGTCTGCTGCACATCAAAGGGACGAAGCACATGTCTGCCACTGAGGTAAGGGCTGCCACCTGGCCTCTGGACCCCACAGACTGTCTGTACTGAGTGGAACAGAGTTTGGAGGGTGGCAGGGCAGTGGGGGGCTATGGTCTATCTTGGTCCATCTTGAATGAGGAGGCAGACACAGGCCTCTTGCCCCAGCCCTGATGCTGCTTCTCTGCCTCAGTTTCCTCATCTGTCTCATGGGCATGTTATGATTCAGATGGGTGGGGCCCTGCATGGTCCCTGCCAGCAGCACCATGGGAGATAGTGTGATTTGGCAGGAGGAGGGTACACAGCTCTCTCCCACATGGTGCAACTGTCACCCACAGCACATGCACTCTCTGCCATTGTCACTCCCAGGGCTATTCCAGGCCACCGAGTGTCCTTGTTAGTGCTACTTAGAACAGAGTGCATACACCCAGTTGCACATAGGTGACACATGCCAGCTCTCCTGGGAGGACAGGTTATGGTGCCCCCCTGCCTGGGTACTGGCAGTGATGCCCCATCTCCTGCCTGGTCCCCCCTGCCCTGGTAGGTGCAGCTCTCCTGGGACAGTTTCAGTGAGAGTGACGTGTTCCTGCTGGACCTGGGCAAGGTGATGATTCAGTGGAATGGACCCAAAGTCAGCATCGCGGAGAAGGCACGGGTCAGTGTCGGCCCCGGGGTCCTGGGAGAAGGGTGGTCCTGCAGGTACCTGTCCTCTCAACAGCTGGGTTTGGCTTTTTCCTACAACCCAAGAATTACCTAGTATGCAGCCTGAGTCCAAATATGCAACAGCCCCGCGCGGCTGGTGTGGGGATGGGGTGGGAGCTGGCACAGGCCTGGCACGGGGCTGGCACGGGGCTGTACCCCTAATGCCGGGATGAAGGGCCACTCCCCTGCTCCCAACCCCTGGGAGCTCAGCAGACAGGAAGTCTGAGTTGGACCATCTAAAGAACAAAGAAGTCAAGCAGGGGGAAGTGGAAGCCTGCCCATCAGGTCCTTTCCCACAGGCACTGGCCCTGACCTGCAGCCTCCGGGACAGGGAACGTGCTGGTCGTGCTCAGGTTGGTGTGGTGGATGATGAGTTTAAAGCCGCTGACCTCATGCAGATCATGGAATCTGTGCTGGGCCACAGAACGTCCAGCCTACAGGCTGCCATACCCAACCAGGGTATTAGCCAGCTGCAGAAGGCCAACGTCTGCCTCTACCAGTAAGCAGACCTTGGGAGTGGGTAGGGTGGTGGAATAGTTCAGGATGATGGGCGTGCATGCCCATCATCATTGCAATAACAGTGTCTCCAGAAAGCCCTCCAGAGATGATGCATGGGTTTCTGGGGCAAGAAAAGCATGGAAGCTTGGCCCCAAATTATACAGACAGGGGGACTGAGGTCCTAAAAGGGCCAGGGAACTGCCCAAAGCTCTACAGTGAAGTTAAGACATCAACTCAGGGCCCTAAATTCTGTGCCTTCTGTATGTGTGGCAGGACTGGAGGGGGTGGGGTTAAGAAGAGAGGAGCAAAGGGGGACTACGCTGGCACCAGGTCAAGTCAGGCCTGAGCTGTCCACATCTGGATATCTGTACTCCAGCGTCTATGAGAAGGGCAAGGACCTGGTGGTCAAGGAGTTGGCAAGCCACCCACTGACCCAAGATCTACTGCAGAAGAAGGTGAGGCAGCCTGGTCCCATTCACCCTGTCCATCCCCAACCACCCTTCCACCCCAGCCCCAGCTCGACCACCCACTGACAAGCTCCACTCTTGCTCCCAGGACTGCTACATCCTGGACCAGGGTGGCTTCAAGATCTACGTGTGGCAGGGGCATATGTCCAGCCTCCAGGAGAAAAAGGCTGCCTTCAGCTGGGCTATGGTGGGCTGCAGGGCTTGGAGGGGGAGGCAGTCCTGCCCTGGGAGCCCCGCAGAAGACCAGATAGCTGCCAAGAAAGCCCATGTTGAAGGGAGACGTGGGCGCCTTGAGACCTGAGGCGCCTACTGCACACTGCACTTGTGCCCCTTTTTTGGGGATGGGGGTTGGTGAAGACAGGGCTTCCCCCAGGGTCTGAGGAGTTGCCAGGGCCAGCCCTTCCCCAGCCAGGACGGAGGGGCCTTGGAGCTCTCAGGGCCCAGGAGGCAGCTCATTAGACACTAAGTGGGTCACGAGTCTGGTTAATTAACACTGCTCAGGGCTCAGCTGGCCTGGCAACCTGAGGGGAGGAGGGCTGGGGAGCAGTGAGCCCTGGGGCCCCCAAGCCTGAAAGAGCCTGTGCCCCAGGGCTTCATCCAGGCCAAGGGCTACCCAACCTACACCAACGTGGAGGTCATCAGCGATGGCGCTGAGTCAACTGCGTTCAAGCAGCTCTTTCGGACTTGGACCGAGCCACGTGGGAACATGACCCCCTGCCGGACGGGTGACAGAATTGTGGGGGACGTAGGGTGGGGGAGGCTGAGCCCAGTACTGCCACGGGAGAGCGGGGGGGGGGCGTGGCCAGAGAGCATGGTAGAGCCTGGGTGAACCTGGGCTTTTCTGGGTGATGGGCAAGGCCAGCCAGACTGGGAAGAGGGCACCAATGACATCTTTTGCCCCACCCTCAGGTACCTCGAATCTGGTCAAACTGAATGTGGGCAAGCTACACATCCAGCCTGAGTTAGCAGCCCAACTCAGGATGGTGGACGATGGCTCCGGGAAGGTAGAGGTGAGAGGCGCTGGCTGGGCAGAGGGAAGATGGGAGAGGGTTCATCAGCTCAGTCTCTGTCTTCAGGTGAATGATAAGGCTGCCCAGGTGCATCTCTGCACAGTCAGGGATGACATCCTCCTGATCAGCTCAAGCACATCCCATCTACTCCTATGTACAGCCCTGGAGGCTCTGTCCCTGGCACATGAGACAGTAAGCCTTGCACTTAATTGTGCCTGTTTGTCATCTGCATGACACAGTTGGGCATATGCTAATGCGGGCACATGTACGCACATCTGGCAATCATACTCAGTCATGCCAAGTACACATCTGCAAGCATGTCACTGCACATGCAATCATGGTCACACCACAATCAACCTACAGAGAGAACACCGGCACAGACGTAGTCACAACCACAGCCCTGCACACCCAGCCCCCAACACACAGTCACAAGCTGCTGGCCACCTGGCTGGGGCAGACCAGAGGATGGCCAGAGGGGGACAGACACGAGGAGGGATATGCTTCCAAGTCCCAGAAAGGGCAAGGTGGCATCTGACCTGGCTGACCCCGGCAGGTCCCTTCATTCCTTTGGGCCTCAGTCTTTATAAAATGGAAACCAGTGGAAGCCACTGGCCTCAAGGCTGCTATGGCTCCGGGTGTCCTCAGAGAAGGTGGAGGTCTGAGGAAAATACCTTTTCTCCCAGGTCGCCTCCTAATTTTACCCTAATCCTACAGATGGACAGAGACAGCAAGTGGGGACAGACCAAAATAGGAAGTAGGGCAAGGGGATAAAGAGACTAGGGAGACAGGGAGAGAGGAGAAGAAGAGAGAGGAGGGAGGAGATGGGAAGGGGAGAGGTGAAAAGCAGAGAGGAGACAGGGCTCAGGGAAGATAGAGATGACAGACAGGAAGCAGAAGGTGGGCAAGGGAAGGCTTTGGGGCCCAGGTCTCAAGGGGGAAGGGAGGGAGGGGATCCCTCCCAGCAGGCCTGGTGGATAGACTGGCAGGCAGGAGAGGGCCACTCCTGGATGGTGTGAGGTTGGCGTTCTCTTCTGCAAAGCGCAGGCTTCTGGGCTCTCTGGTCTGGAGACCTTCTCCAGGGAAGCTCTCAGGTTCCGTGTGGGCCCAGGAAGCTCAGGACTGGTTTCCTGCCACGTGGGAGTGGGCATTACTATCCCTGCTTTACAGATGGGGACAAACAGGAGCTCAGAAAGGTCCTGCTGGAACATGGGGCCAACCTAGATTTTCCAGAGCCACCTGGTTCCAGAGCCCATGCTCAGCTCCCACGGCAACAGGAAATCCCTCTGACAAGTGTGAGGAAGTGTTTTCCTCTACGCCTTTGAATGGCTTTGCTTGTTTTTAAGTGACACTTGAAAACAGGAAACTTTTCCAGGAGCCCCGAGACCTTGCTCCTGCCCTGCTTCTGCTGCCCTGGTCAGAGCTGTCAGCAGCGATGCCAAGGCTGCCTGCCTGGTGGGCTGAGGGCCTGGGCACGGCCAGTGGTGGGCTTAGAGATCCACCACTTGTCTATCCCAGCACCACACCCAGCTCAGCATCCTGCTGAGGGCAGGCCGGTGTATGGCTGGACCTGGGGGTGCACACCAACATGGAGTATAAGGGGGCACTGAGCTGGGGGAAGGTAAACCTAGGGCTGAGGAGAACTGCCTGAGGGGGCACTGGGTGGATGGTTCAGGTGGAGGAGCCCCCTGTACCCATTGACCTGCTCTTCTCCAGATATGGTGCATCCAGGACTCACGCAGGCAGCCAGTGAACCCCAAGCATCATGGACAGCTGTGCGCAGGCAACTGCTACCTTGTGCTCTACACGTACCAGAAGATGGGCCATGTCCAGTACCTCCTGTACCTGTGGCAGGTGTGCTGGCCGAGGGAGGGTGGCAGGCCCCTTAGAGCCCAGAGTTAAGGACCTGAGGAAAGGAAAGAGCTACTCGCAGCCCTCACCACCCCTGCCTGCAGGGCCAGCAGGTCACCACACAGGAAGCTGAGGCCCTGATGGACAACGCTGAGGAGTTAGACCTCATGTACCACCGAGCCCTGGTGCTGGTGCACGTCCCTATGGGAAGCGAGCCCCCTCACTTCCTCACCATCTTCCAGGGCCAGCTGGTTGTCTTCCAGGTAGGCCCACCTTGCCCTGGGTCAGAGCCTCACCCACCCCCCCAACGCTGTGCCTATGGCCCTCTCATGCACATGCTGAGTGCTGCCCAGCTAACCACCTCCAGTTTCCTGGAATGTCTCTGGATCCCGGGATGACCTCTGCTGAGGGTGACCTCTGCTGAGTCTCTCCCGCCCTGTACCCAGAGCCAGCCACAGAGCGGGAATACAGGGGAAGAAATCAGGAGCTTGCTTGGGGTCACATGGACAAAGCGCATGTCCTCTTTCTGCCTTCGAGCTTGGGGAATCATGTCCTGACCCCTCAGACTGAGGGTCCATTTAGAAAGGACCTGGTTCCATGTCCTAGACTGATGGGCTTCTCACACACCTCACTCAGGGGGTCCAGAGAACAGTGGTAGCTTCAAAGGGGGTTCCCTGGGACCCCAAGTAGTTTGTCCCTCATGGAAGGGGGGGGTGGCCCTCAGAGTCCTTGCCTCAGCCTGAGACCTGGAACTCTTACAGGACAGCACTAGGCACACAGGGGAGGGAAAGTCAGCGTCTGCCACGAGGCTCTTCCACGTGCAAGGCACAGACAGCTACAACACCAGAACCGTGGAGGTGCCCGCCCGCGCCACAGCCCTCCACTCCAATGACATCTTCTTGCTGGTCACGCCTAATGTCCGCTACCTCTGGTTTGGGAAGGTACCTCAGCACTGACCCCATGACTCATGCCCAGGGCAGTGATGCCAGGCTGCATCCTCTTCCTAGAGGATGCAGATGTCAGATCTAGCCTCAGGTACTGAGGGAGAGCACATGGTATCCCCTCTGGAAGCAAAAAGAATTACAAAGTGACAGGGGGACCTGGGAGAGCCAGGCCAGGCTCAGGCTGCCTCCCTCCTTCAAGTCTCCAAAAGGGAGCTGTTCTTCCCAAGTCTCTTGGGGGGGGAGAGGGGGGAAGGAGACCTAGTCCAGTTTGCTAGCTTGCTCTCGTCTTCAGCATAACCCATAAAGCCATAAAGGTCCCCATCATGCTGAACCCAGAGAGGCTCCCAGGGACTGAAGACCTGGTCAGCCTCTGAGATAGAACCGGGGTCTGGGGAGGGAGGAAGGAGAGCTCTTGTTCATAATTGCCCTGCTATCCTTTTGGGTCTCCTGGGGGGTGGGGGGGGGGGCGGGGGAGGTTGAAGACTCTTCCAGTCCTGATCCAGCTTTTCACCTGCCAGGGCTGCAGCGGGGACCAGCGTGAGATGGCACGGGTGGTGGTCTCTACCATCTCCAGGAAGAACAAAGAAGTAGTGCTGGAGGGCCAAGAGCCTCCCCACTTCTGGGAGGTCCTGGGAGGCTGGGCTCCCTACCCCAGCAACAAGAGGTAACAGCTCTGGGAAGAGGGAGTTCACCTTACACCCAGAAAGGAATTGAAGCCCAAAGGTACTGGGTGACTAAGGATCACACAGAAAGATGGAGAGGTGAGAATAGTACCCAGGCTCCTGCCCTGGAGGGCTCCCCTGAGCACAGCCCGCCTGCCTTCCACTCCCCAGCCCTGGGTAACTTGGAGCAGGAAGACACCAGGAAGAGCAGGATAGTGGCACCCTCTGCCGGCCAGATGTGCTCTCTGCAATGTCCCAGTGCTGAACAACCCCTTCCTTCTCCCTACTTCCCCAAGCTCTCCCCACTCCTGCAGGGACAAGAGGGGAATGGAATGTGCCTTTCCCCAGTCCCACCAATGTCCCAGGTGGTCGTAATGCTTTTGTGTGTTGGGGGCGGCGGGGAGGGGTGGATAAGTGGACAAGAACTTCTGTAGGATTGCAGAGCAGTGGCCTCAGAGGGAGGGGCCCAAGTACCAGGTCTGCATGCCCCCCCCAGATCTACACTCTGAAGTACTGCTGCCTCCTTACTCAGATTAGCTTCCCACCTCCCACCAACTGGGCTTGAGGCTGGCCGCCAGCCAGAGATGGGACCAGGGTCTCCTCCCTCCCAGGAGAACAAGGATCCAGTTCCAGAATCTGCCCACTCCTGGGAAAGCTCCTGGGATAGCTGACTGGCACTGGACAGGTCATGAGTCAGCTTTCCCCCTGACAGATGGCCCAGAGAGAGCAGGGCATTACTGAAAGATGGAGTGGGTGGAGCTCAGAGAAAGGGCATCCAATCCCTGGGGTGGGGTTTCCTGTGCTGAGGGCCCCAGTGCCCAGCCTGCTGAGAGGCACAGGACTCCCTGCCCCCCTCATGGCTTTGTGCCCACACTGGCCAGGCTCCCGGAAGACGTCTCTAGCTTCCAGCCACGGCTGTTCGAGTGCTCCAACAAGACGGGAGACCTGCTGCTTGTGGAAGTGTTGTTTTTTAGCCAAGAAGACCTGGACAAGTATGACATCATGTTACTAGACACATGGCAGGAGGTGAGGCAGCCACCCTGGCCAACTGGGGCGTGCACGGGTGTGTCCATAGCTGTGTGACTTGGGAGTGTGTGAACCTGTGTGTGTTTGCCTAGTAATCTGACCACACACAATGCTGTAGGTGGGTCTGTGTGACTGTGTGAACACTGAGTGTGTAACTATGGATGTGAAGATGTGAGGTCTGTCATCACAGACAATTATGAGGCTGTGGGAGACTGTGTGTCTGAGATGCATGTGTGACTGTGACCTGTTTCATAGTTGTAACTGTGCCTTAAGATGGTATGTGTGAAGCCGGGCACAGTGGCACGTGCCTATAGGCTTCAGCCTATGTAGCGGCTGGGGCTAGGGATCATGGTTTGAGTCCCGCTTGGGGCAACATAGCGAGACTTAGTTCCAAAATATAGCTGGGTATGGTGGCACACGCCTGTAATCCCAGCTACCTGGGAAGCTAAGGCTGGGGATTGCTTGAGTCTGTGGTACCCCGGAAAACGTGAGCCTGCGGTTCCATGGGCAAAAATAGTGAGACCTAGTCTCAAAAAGAAAGATGATAGTGTGATTCCAGGGGACTGAGTGCCTGCGGCTGGCATGTCAGTGCTGGTGGGTGTAAACTGAGTAACTAATTGCGTATGTGTGTGAGCCACCTGGTAAATGCATGTGCCTTTATGTGGTGGGTAGATAGTCAACACCTGACTAGTCAGAGTCCACTACCAGGTAGTTGACTACTTACTCTGATTGACTAGTAACTGGTAAGACTGCAAGAGAGATTGAGTGGCTGTGAGTGTGCTTTTATTTTATGGCTGGATAATCATGTTTCTGGATGACTGCAGTTTTTTAGGCTACCTGTATGTGACCGTGTGATGGAGTATGATGATTTTCATGCAAGTCTAAGTGACAACGTGTGCCTGTGACTTGCTGTCTGGCAGTGTGCTAGAGGGTGGTTGCGTGTCTAGCTGTGACTGGATGTCTTGGCAGCACTATCTGTGATTCTGAATGTGGCAAAACTATCTCACTCAGCAAAACCAAAGCCCTTCCTCACTGCAGCCCTGTGTGACCTGACTGCCCCAGTTCTGTGGCCCAATTTGCTTCCACTTCCGCCCACTCACTGTGCTCCATCCTCAGTGGTCTCCTTGCCTCAGAGCTCCTACCAGGTGTGCACAGTGCCTTTACACTGGCTGTGTCCTCCAGTTAGAACACTATCCTCCAGACACACATGTCATTCTCCTCCCCTCCCTAAGTTCTTAGCACATGTCATCTCCAGAAGGCTCCCTCTGACTCATGTTTAAAATAATATTCCCTCTCCAACACCACCTTCTTCGTTCCCTGTCTTATTTTCTCCATTTGATACACATATAGTTTACTTATCTTACTCTCTCTGCCTGTGAAATGAAACTACTACAAGAGCAGGACTTCTCGTCTATTGTGCTCATTGGTGAATCCCCAGGTCTAGAAACAGTGCAAATATTTGGGCTCAAATGTCTATAGGCACTGTTGTAACCTGTGTTTATGTGTGTAGAGATGTCACTTTGGCTTGGATATATATGCATGGGGTGGGGTGGGGTTCCAAGACCATCTAATAGCCACAGTGGGAAGGCAGTGGTCAGCTCTGGGCAGCTTCCCCACCACTCACAGCCTGGTCCTTCAATGGCCCAGATCTTCCTGTGGCTCGGGGAAGCCGTGAGTGAATGGAAGGAGGCGGTGGCCTGGGGCCATGAGTACCTGAAGACTCATCCAGCCGGGAGGAACCTGGCCACACCCATCGTACTGGTCAAGCAGGGCCACGAGCCTCCCACCTTCACTGGATGGTTCCTTACCTGGAACCCCTACAAGTGGACTGTGAGTGAAGCCTGAAGACCCCACCCCATCCTACCTTGATCCAGGGGAGAGGATCCCGCCCTGGGCTGACCAAGCAGAGGCACCACCCTGCCCAGGACTTTCAGTGGCTAGGGAAGACCTGGCCATTGCTGCCACTTCATCCTGACGCCTGTCCCCCACTCTTCCCCCAGAACAACCCATCCTATGAAGAGATGGTGGAGGGCAGCTTGGGAGCAGTATCTGCCATCTCTAAGATCACAGCAGTGAGTACCGGGACCTCCCGGGCTCCCTCCGGGGGGTCTGGGCTCAGGCGGTATGCTCCAAATGAGCAGAATGGCCATGGAAGGGGCAAACTCTGGTAGGAGGAGGGGTTCCAGTTCAGAGTAGGAGGGCAGGTGGGTTCAGTGTGTCTCCCTGTGGGTGCCTAGCTCCCATGTCCCCCAGCTTGAGCACCCTCTCTGACCAGGAAGTCAATGAATTCCACCTGTCCAGATGGCCAAGCAATGGCAGGGCAGGCTCCTTGGGCCTGCAGGCCTACAGGAGCTTACAGGACAGCTCAGAGAGTGAGCTAGAGCTGGGCCCCAAGGCTGGGGGCAGTACCAGCAGCAGCCACAGCAGCAGCAGCAACCACAGCAGCCCCAGATCCACCACCAGTGGGGGCCTGCGCCGTGAACAACTCATGCACCAGGCTGCCAAGGATCTGCCAGAGGGTGTGGACCCGGCACACAAGGAGGTAGGTATGAAAGACTCCCTGCCATTCGCCTAGTACATGAATGCATCTAAAACAGCCCAAGGAACCCAGAGCATGAGCCACTGATGGTGGCAATGGGTAGGTGCCCGAGGGAGATGTGTGTTCCAGTTGGGTAGACTATGTAGATGTGGATGAGGAGTGCCTAGAGCCCTGGGGTGACACCTTTTGGTGGGGCATGGAACCTCCCTTTGCATCTACACACCTCCCGCACCCCTGCCCTCATCCCCAGGCCTATCTCTCAGACTCCGACTTCCAAGATATCTTTGGGAAGTCCAAGAAGGAATTCTACAGCATGGCCAAGTGGAAGCAGCAGCAGGAGAAAAAGCAGCTCGGCTTCTTCTGAACGCAGGTCCCACCGGTGCCAGTGCCATTCACCTGGCCAAAGCCCCTGTGGTACACACACACTGAACCCCTGGGAGACTTCCTGGCACCCTCTACTCTAGTTCCCTCTCCCAATTTGTCAGTAAAATCTTGTGACCCTCACAGAGTGTGGTATGCATGCTGCCCAGCCTGGGTCACTGTGGGTACACCTCGGGGGGAACACACCTCTGTGTGTGGCTGGTGGTGGCATGACATTCCAGAAAAGGACGGAGCTCTCTGCACCCTCTCCATGGAGGGGTTTGTTTCCTGCTGGTTCCTCCCACACAGGACAACTCCCTGCTCCCATGTGAGTGTGGAAAAGGTAGAGCGGGAAGCCTTAGGGTTCCTCTTGGGGTGCACACATGCATGCACATGCAAACACACACTTCACAGCACAGTTTCTGAGGTCCAGGTAAATCAACCACGTGGCTTAGTGTTCAGATTTTATAAAAGCCCTCAACCTAGGGCTGGCCCGAAGAGGAGAGGGCTGCAGTGTTATTCCTAACGGAACTGAGGCCAGCTCCAGGACTGGCTCTAGGGACCCCAGAGAGGCAGCAGCACGATCAGTGTTAGCGCTGAAGGCGGGACAGGGCCTCCAGCTGAGAGAGGGGTTAGGATCAGCCACTCCCATCCAACTCCCAGACACGAAGAGAGGGCCTGGCCCCTTTCGGAGCAGGCAGCCTCCTAGCAGACTCCCAAGCCTAGTGGCAGTCAAGGCTAGGAAGTCTCCTGCAGAGACACTTTCACAAAGAGGGTGGCTGATGGGTGCTGGTCTCCATTCTTGGACAAGAGGTGGACATGCCGGTACCCTATCAGGCAGAGAGGCAGGAAGAACACACAGGGACAGGTCAGGATGCTTCAAGGGACAGCAGACCACAGCCTAAGAGATGCCCACCTGCTCCCCCCTCCTCACCGCCCCCTCCCCTTGACAAATGCTCACCCTGCTTGAGGCAACTCAAGGGGATGGTGCTCTGGCCAATGAAGTCATTCTTGGAGGAGGCATCGTAATCTTCTACCACAAAGCGCACGAGGGCCAGCTCAGGCACATGCACTTTAAAGTCAAACTCCTTATCCCATCGAGGGTTGAAACCTAGGGGCACAAGCACCAGGTCAACAGCAGGGACCCCAGCTCCAGCAACCTGGCCCAGCCCAGGCCCAGCCCGTACCGTTATTGGTGACAACAGCGGTCTGGCGGCTGGCCAGGTCCCGGCCAACACCGTGAATCTCCACTGTCACCTTAGGGTCCACGATTGAATTCTTACTCTTATTGACTTTTGGTAGTTGCTGCCCTGTGATGATCTAAGGAAAGGCAGGAGGCAAATAAGGGGATCAAGAATGGTAGTGCCCGGGGAAGGGAGGCCGAGGGCCCCACGTCTGTCCTGCAGCCAGCCATACCTTGATCCTGAGCTGCTTCGGAGCCAACCAGGGTCCCTCAGGCAGCAAATGTGAGTTGAAGGTAGAGTTGGGGTCTCGCAGGAAGGCAGGCTTCAGCACATAGCCACAGGCACCATTGTCCTGGAAGCGGCCCTGGTACACGTCCATCTCTAGCCCAGGTGTCTGGAAATTCAAGGCCACTACAGGCAGGACAGAGCAATCACAGGCTGTGCGCTGGCCACCAAGACCCAAGAGCATGGCCTGCTCAGTACCTGCACCAAGGCTGGAGCCACGCAGTGAGGGGAAATGGGTCCAACCTTCCTTCCTCCAATGCTACTGCCCTTCCACCACCCGAACTGACTGCCCCCCCTCCCCCCCCCACCCCCCCGTCAACCTCATATTCCATTTCTGGTGAGAATTCAAAGGACTAGTGTGCCACCGGTGGGCTTTCAGAATGTGACTTGCTGGTGACGTAAGATTTCCAAATGGTGGGCTCCTGAGATCACAAATCCCCACTTGGGTTCCCAGAGGTTCTGGCCCTTGGCACTCCAGACCAGAACCCACCCCTGCCGCAGTCAGCCCATACCTATCTGGCAGCCCCCGTTCCACATCTCCACGGGGTTGTAGTTGGAGGAGTCGGTTCTCCTCCCAGCTGGGTAGATCCTGCTCAGGTGAGTCACATTGTGGCGGACAAAGTTGGTTCCTGCAGGGATGTGGGCTGGTCAGGGGAAGCCTCCAGGGGAGCTTCTCCCCAGCAGCTCTGCCTGGCAACAGCGTGGCATGCCAAGGCAGGTGATGTTCAGAGGGTGGCGGTCAGGAAGGGCACCAGCCTTCCCAGCTGATCGGGGCCAGGCTCACCTGACTCTTGGAGCAGCCGGAGGGCACGGTTCTCGGAGAAGGACACCATCTCATAGAAAGCCTGCCCAGGGTTGCCAGAACTGGCGAAGCCCCCAAAATGGACGCTCTTGCAGTAAATGACCAAATCCGAGAGCTCCTTCACTAGCCTGAGCTTGTCCTCCTGGGGGCCATGGGGAGGCCCGGGTTAGAGTCAGAGGTTGGGGCAGGTGGGCACTGAGAGAGCCAGAAACCCAGACACACAGAGAGAGAGAGAGAGAGAGAGAGAGAGAGAGAGACAGAGACAGAGAGAGGGGAGCAGAGGGTCTGAGTGGCAGCCACAGACCAATGGGACAAGGCAAGTGTCCCATGGGGTGATGACCAATGATGGGGAGGAAGGGCCTCAGGATGGTTGCCTTTGCCCCCCAAAACTCCCCCTCGAACCTTGGGCATGTGCTGCACTCGGCTCCTCACTGCCTCATCTTCCATCTCTGCAGCCTCATCCTCATCTGATACGGTAGCCTCAGGGCCCCCTTCCCCACCTGGGGGTAGGAGCCCCCCCAGCTTCTTCCCCTTCAGCAAGATCTTCCCCTTCAATTGCTACGGATAAAGGGTAACTGGTCAAGACCCGCCCAGACAGCCCCCTGCCCGCTCCTGCGT
Source organism: Uropsilus gracilis (assembly GCA_004024945.1). Classification (NCBI taxonomy): domain Eukaryota; kingdom Metazoa; phylum Chordata; class Mammalia; order Eulipotyphla; family Talpidae; genus Uropsilus; species Uropsilus gracilis. The sequence goes on from PVHY01006329.1 coordinate 63,441, forward strand.
CCTTCCTTCCCTGGCTCACCTCAGGGGAAGGTAGGTTGGTGGTGACGCCCTCCAGGGGCCGATCCAACAGCAAGGGCCCCAGGATGGTGCTCAGGTGTCGTGCCATCACGCGCTGCTGCTCCAAGCTGCAGTGGTTCTCCAGGGACAAGATGACGGGGTAGGGGGAGGCCTGGAGGCCACGAGCAGGTTAGGAGGTGCTGGTCACCCCTATCATCCTCTTCCTCAAGCCCCTTTTCCCAGGGCATGCCCACCTTGAAGGCGTAGTCCCGGATGGCCCTGAGCACGTCGCAGAGGAGAATCTTGGAGGTGAACGTGTAACCGTGGTAGATGATCGGCTCAAGGCCAGGTCCATCCCAGCAGTCAAGCTCCACGCAGCGGCAGCCTTTGCACAGGGCTCTGCAGGCAGGGCTGGCAGCTAGGACCCCTGGCCCACTGCGGCCACCGTCCAGCAGAGTGGGCAGTCACCGCCCCGCCCTCCCCCCCCTACTTCCCCCCACCCACCGGATATAGGCTTCTGTGCTGCTGGGCCCGGTGATCTGGTCTTCTAGCAGGTAGGTGTTGTGCGAGGAGGACACCAGGTAGTGGCTGAGCGGCTGGTTCATGTCCTGGTAGACCCGCCGGTGCGCCAGGCTGAAAGCGCTGCCATCGGCAGACAGCAGGTACATGAGGAAGCCGTCCTTGGTCATCTGCCGCTCCTTCTTGACTGGGAGGGAGGACCGGTGGGTCAGAGCCTTCTGAGGACCAGTCTCCTCCAGGGCCCAGGGCCCTGGCGGTGACCCCGCTGGGCAACAAGGAGCTCCCCCCACTTGCCCACCCAGTCCCCCTCCAACTCCCTCGCCTCTCTCCCTCCCTAAGCTGGTCCTGCATATCTCATGGAGGTCAGGTCTGTGCCAGGATGCCCCACTCTCTGAGGCCCCCTGAAGGCATGGCCTCATCTCCTCTCTGTGCCTTCTCTGTGCCCCCTACAGGACAGGGTCCCACCTTCTCTGCTGTCCCCCTCAAAGCGGGGCCCAGGATGGGCACAAAAAAGGAAGAGAAGTTGAGCACGGTGCCTCGTGCCTGTAAGATTCAGCCTATGAAGCAGCTGGGGCTAGGGATCGCGGTTTGAGTCCCGCCTGGGGCAAAAACAGTGAGACCTAGTCCCAAAAAATAGCTGGGCGTGGTGGCACATGCCTGCAATCCCAGCTACCTGGGAAGCTGAGGCTGGGGATTGCTTGAGTTCATGGTATCATGGGCAACAGGAGCCTGCAATTCCACGGGCAAAAATAGTGAGACCTAGTCTCAAAAAAAAAAAAAGGAAAAGAGGGGGATGTCTGCTTTTCCAGTCTCTTCCCTATTTCTTTAAACCCTTGCAGGAGGGCAAAGAGTGGGGTTGTGATGCTGGAGCCCTGTGTCCCATCTGGGCAGGCAAATGCTGACCAGGGAGCCTGGGCTAGTTGAGATCCCCCTTCCCTCCAGCTGCCTCTTCCCTGTCTGCAGTCCCCTGAGGGTTCTCCCAACCCAGTGTGACTCTGGGGCTGGAGATCACATGCCCTGAGCAGGCCCTCACCATCCTCGTTGGGCTCATAGCGCTCAATGAGAGAGAGAGCCAGCGCAGGCCCTGCATCCTCTTCCCGCTGCTGATGCTGCAGGAACGTCACTAACTGATCCACTGTCAGGGTCTCCCTGGAGCCCGCTGCCTCTGCAAAGGTGTGATCAATCTCCTCCCTCTTGGTCAGCATCTTGTAGAAGGTCTCAATCTCGTCATCTTCCAGGGAGTCTGTCTTGGAGTGGTCACATTCCTGCAAGGCCAGGTGGGCAGGGCTCAGAGAAGACCCTGGGCTAGGGGAAAGGACCCACTGTCACACAGCCTGGCCCTCACTTCTGCCTCACCCTGAAGATCTTCCGGGCATAGCTGTCATCCACCTGGATGTTAAGCTCCTTCAGGAAGTTCTGCAGCTCCTTGAAGCTCATCTTGTTGTCCTTGTTTTTGTCAGCCTTTCGCAAGCAAGAGTGAATCCAGCTGGGCAGGAAATAAGGAAAGAACCCAAGAACCCAGGTACCCGAAGTCCCCATTCAAGCCCAGGCTCAAGTCCAAGTAAACTGAGACACCTGTAGACAGAGCTCCTTGCAGGCCTGACTTACTGCACTTCCAGATCTCCGGGACAAGACCTGGTAGCCTTTTTGCAGGAAATGCTGCAACCTACTGTGGACTCTTTTTCCTGTTAGCTGGCTTTGAACCCATTCTGATTTTTATTTTATTTTTTCTTATTGACTTTTTCAAATTTTAAAAAACATTTCTGCCAGGCACAGTGGCTCGTGCTTGTAAGCTTCAGCCTATGAAGCGGCCGGGGCTAGGGATCGCGGTTCGAGTCCCGCCTGGGGCCTGCAGCACCTGTAGCGAGACCTAGTTCCAAAAAATAGCTGGGCGTGGTGGCGTGTGCCTGTCATCCCAGCTACCTGGGAAGCTGAGGCTGGGGATTGCTTGAGTCCGTGGTACCCCGGGCAACGAGAGCCTGCGGTTCCACAGGCAAAAAGAGCAAGACCTAGTCTCAAAAAAAACCAAAAAAAACACAAAAAAAACATTTCTTTTCTCATTATAAAAGGCTTTACTATAGGTAACTTAGAAAAGGCAAAAAGGTAAATCAACAAATTCCCTATTGTCCTGCTGCCCTGGGGTGGTGACTTTTCGAGGCACGGCTCAGCACTATTAATCATTAGGGAAATGCCAATCAAAACTATAATGAGCTACCTATCAAAAAAAAGTAACAAGTATTGGTGATGATGCAGAGAAAATGGAATCTTGCACACTGTTGGTAAAAATGGTCAAATGTACAGCTGTGTTGGTAAAATGGTACAGCTGTGTTGGAAAACATGACAGTTTCTCAAAAAAAATTGAAAATAGAATATACCATATAATTCCATTTCTGGGTATATGCTCAAAAGAATTGAAAGCAAGGTTTCATAGAGTTATTTGTACACCCATATTCATAGCGATATTCAAGAGAGCCAAAAGGTGGAAGCAACCCCAGCGTCCATTAATGGGTGAACAAAGAAATGAAATGAAATGAATTGAATACTATACAACCTTTAAAAAAGAAAGAGCTCTGACATGCTACAACATGGATGAATCTTGAAGACATTCTAAGAGAAATAAGCCAATCATGAAAAAAGAATACTGTATGATTCCATTTATAAGAAATAGAAAAAATAGTCTCTCATAGAGACAGAAAGTGGAGTTTGGACTGGGGGGTGGAGGTAGGAGAATGGGCGGTTGTCTACTGGCTTAGAAGTTTCAGCTTTGCAAGAGTAAGAGTTCTGAAGACAGCTTACACAAAAGTGTAAATATACATAATGCTGTTGAACTATAGACTTAAAAGTGGGTTAATATGGAATGCCGTTCACAGACCAGACAGGATCAGGCTGTAAGATGAAGCAGACTTCATCTTACCTTAATTGCCTCCGGCAAACTGGAGACAAAATCTAGCACTAAATTCCTCTAAAGATGTGATGGCTCCCGCTGCACCTCCAAAATGCTTGCCTAAGGAAATCCTCCCTAACAGAGATAGCAACCATTTGTGAGCAATCCCCCTGCCCCCAATTATCTCTCAGGAACTAATACATTAACCAATTTAATTCCACCCTCACTGTTTTCCTTTAAAATTCACCCAACTCTTGCCCTGTATTCTCTATATATACCCCTTTCTTTTGTTAATAAATTGTCATTTGGTTCATTACTTCCAAATCAACCCTTAGCGAACTGCAGCTAAGTCATCTCTCTCGCCATCTCTTTCTTGTACCTTGTGTTCAGCTGTCAACAGGTTAAGATGATAAGTTTTATGTTTTGTATTTCCACAATTAAAAATTTAAATTACAGTAGATTCATTTTTTAAAAAGAGCTTAATTAAAGCACATAGGCAGAGGTTCTGGATATTTCTCCAAAGAAGATATACAAGTGACCACTCAACACATGTGAAAAAACTCAGTATCACCAAGTATCAGGGAAATGCAAATCAAAACTATAATGAGATCATTATTTCACACCCACACAGATAACTAAAATAACAATAAAAATGAAAACAAGTGTTAGTGAATATGTGAAAATTGGAAACACAGCTGGTAGGACTTTAAATCTTTGTTTGTTTGTTTGTTTGTTTGTTTTGAGACTAGGTCTCGCTATTTTTGCCTGTGGAACCATAGACTCATGTTGCCCAGGGTACCACAGACTCAAGCAACCCCCAGCCTCAGCTTCCCAGCTAGCTGGGATTATAGGCATGCACCACCACGCCCACCCAGCTATATTTTTTTTGGAACTAGGTCTCGCTAAGTGCTCCTGGTGGGACTCAAACCACAATCCCTGGCCCCGGCAGTGGCTTCCTAAGCTGCCACTTACAGGCATATACCACCATGCCCAGCCCTAAATCTCTTTGGAAAGCAGTTTGGCAGTTCTAGGTATAAGCAAGAACTGAAAACATATACCCACCCAAAAAAGGAGACATAGATGTTCATAGCAGCATTATTCATAAAAACCTAAAAATGGAAACAACCCAAATTTCATCGATTGATGAGTGGATAACTAAAATGTGGAATATTCATACAGTGGCACATTAGTAAGTAATAAGGAGGAAGTGCACACTAACACCACGTCACCTTTAAGACCTGCAAAATGGAAAGTCCCAAAAGTTCCATGAAAAACCCAGAATATGCAAATGTCTAGAGATAAAAGGTAGACTAGCGGTTCTCTGGTGCTGGGGCAGGGTTGAGGGAAAGTGGGGAGTGGCTGCTGAGGGGTTTCATTCTGGGATAATGAAAATGTTCTAAAATTGTAATGATGAACGGTTCCATAACTGAACATATAAAAAGCATTGCATTGTTCCTGTTAAGTGGGTAAATTGTGTACTAGAAATTCTATCTCAAGAAAGCTGTCCCCACCCCAAAAAGAAAAAGCTGCCCTAACCCCATGTCCTAGAAGCCTGATCACTCTGCATCTTAGTGTGTTGCTTTGCATCTAGATTCTGAAAAGAATTTCTTTTCTGCCCAGAATTTCTTTTCAGTACCGCAGGCCCAAGGAAACTCGATCACTCCCCCCAAAAAATGGCATACAGGTTCTCACAGCCTCCCAGATTCCCAGAAAAATGTAGCTCTAGAAAAGAAGATTGAAATATCCAAGACCAGGTCTCCCTTTGGAGGAGACTGCTTCCCCTGGCCTCCCAACTCCATGCTGCTTACAGAATAGGGCAGGGGCATTAGAGAGCTGCAGTAATTATCCCAATTGCTATCTGGTTATCGAGCCAGAGCAAACAAAAGATGTCTCTGGGTACCCTTCCTGCTTCCCTTCTGCCACAGACTAAACTGTGTCATCATCCCCCCACCCCACCCTAGCCCCTACCACATACACAAATTCATATGTTGAAGTTCTAATCACCAGTGTGATGGTATGTGGAGATGGGAGCTTGGGAGGCTAAGATGAGGTCATGAGGGTTTGTTTGATCCTCACCATAGGATTAGTGCCCTCATAGGAGGAGACACCAGAGACCTTTCTTTTTTCTCTCTCTACCATGAGGATGCAGTGAGAAGACAGCTGTCCACATGCCAGTAAGAGAATCCTCACCAGAACCTGATCTAGAACTCCCAGCATCCTGATCAGACTTCCAGCCTCCAGAACCGTGAGAAAGTTCGTTTCTGTTGTTTATGCCACGGGCTGGCCTGACCCCACTGCCACTGAAGGATACTGCTGCAGCTTCTGCCGCTGGTTCATGGAGCCCGAGTGTTTGATGATCTTGCGCAGCCCATGCACCCAGTGCTGGGCGTCCGCGGCCGATGGGGCAATGAGGTCCAGGGTGTTGCGCTGGTCCTTAAAGACTATGGAGAAGCAGCGATCCTCAGGCACGTCGCGTGCATACTTCTCCAGGCCCTCTGTACGGTGCCCCATCCGCACATCCTGAATGTCCTCGATGGAGACTGCAAGAGCAGGAAGGGGGAGGGGAGGAGGGAAGCCCTGAGGTCAGCCCCAGCCCTGGACATGGCCACCAGGCATGGTGGAGAGGTATGTCGCCTGGAGACCCAGACCCAGGGCTGGAGCTCAGGCCTGCGGACAGAGGCAGGAGAGGAGCTGGAGGACAAATGGGGGTGGAGGGGGACAAAGGAGGAAGATGGACAGACTGAGGTGGAGGAGGAGGGTGAGGCTCAGCTGTGATGGGCAGGGTACAGAGAGGGACAGACTGGCCTCAGGGTGGGAAGCTCTGGGACCTGCTGTTCCCATGCTGGGGAGGACAGAACCCCAGGGAAAGGAGTGGGCAGGGCTCTCTCAGGCAGAGATAGGAGGGCCTTGCACCTGAGTGCGGAGGGGCTCCTAGGCACTGGCAGGCCAGGCACGTGCAGCAACAGCACAGCCTGGGCAACAGTTCTGAGGAGTGGGCACATGAGCCCTGGGCTATCTGGGGTGCAGGGATCATCCCTCTGCCCCCAGGCTCTAGGGCCCCACCAGCTGACCCAGATGATTCAAGCTGGGAGTAAAAACAGGAAGCTGCTCCTGGGTCAGCATCCCCACCCCCACCAGAGAGAAAGCCCAGATGCTTTTACTGGGAAACAGAACTAGGGGAGAGGGGAAGGGGGAGAGGGAAAGTGGCTGATGGATCAGGGAGACTAGGAAGCAGGGCACAAAGTCACACAGAAGGGGGGAGGGCACTGTTCCGTTCCTCCCCCACCTGGCCTCAGTTTCCCCAAGAGTAGAGTGGAGTTGAGGACCAGAGTCTCCCTGCTCATGCAAGAAAGGGAAGACACCAACAGGCCTTTTCACCACAGGCCCACCTCAGAGTTTCTGGCTTGGAAGAGAGCTTCTTGCCTAAGTATACCTGGTGTCCCATTCCCACATCTGCCACCCTTGCAGTCCCTCCTGTTGGGGTGAAGACCCCTCACTCCTGCCACTTTCTGCTTCGTGCCACTGCACCTTTGCTTACACTGGGTCCTCTGCCTGGAATGTCCTTTAGACTCATGTGTTCACAGCTGCCCCACTCCTGGTCTCCTCATTCTGCCCCCTTGCCCGCACCCACCATGGTCTGAGCACGCAGTGAGAATCATGCCTGCAGAACAGCTGGCCCTCAGCCCCAGGAACTTCCCAGGTCTCAGGCTATAAGATCTCATGCTTCCACCGGGCACGGTGGCTCGTGCCTGTAAGCTTCAGCCAATGAAGCGGCTGGGGCTAGGGATCGTGGTTCAAGTCCCACTTGGGGCAACACAGCGAGACCTAGTTCCAAAAAATAGCTGGGTGTGGTGGTGCGTGCTTGTAATCCCAGCTGCCTGAGAAGCTGAAGCTGGGGACTGCTTGAGTCTGTGGTACCCCGGGCAACGTGAGCCTGCGATTCCATGGGCAAAAATAACGAGACCTAGTCTAAAAAAAAAAAAAAAAAAAAAAAAGATCTCATGCTTCCACCTTGCTGCCAGCCCCCCGTGTCTAATAGGAACACCTCGATGGGCAGAGCCTTGTGAAGGAGCCTGGCTGGTGCCAGGGCAGAGGTAGGCTCAGTCACCCATATGCTGCGTGCCAGACCTGAGTTGAGCAGGTTTCCTAAGAGCTTTTTGGGTTCCGTCCTTCCGATCCTGCCCTACTCTGTTGTGAAACCTTCTGTGGCCCACATCCCCAATGACCCAGCTGAATTCTATCTGACTCTGCTCCTTCCTGCAGGCAGGGAGTCTGTGCTTTCTCAGATTTCCAATCTGTCCTTTCTGGGTTAAAGGCACCCTTTGGGGTGCCCTCAGCAAACTGACCCTCCTCTTCTTTCTGCCCCCCCCTCCAACCTGGGGCTTGTTACTACCCACAGACTTGCCAGTGGGCTCACTCTGTGCTGCCCTGCTTCCCCAGCTCAGGGCAAAGGAATGGCTGAGGGCTTTGGGGGCACAGGGCCGTGTGAATTCCAGTTGCCTCTGATCTGTGTAGTGCCAGTACAGCGACCACCATCCTCCTGTTCCAACCTAACGTACATCAGTTACAATTCAGTGACATCAAGAATTCAGTTCCTCAGTCACACTAGCCTCATTTCAAGTGCTCAGTGGTCATAGGTAGTCAATGGCTACTGTGTCAGCAAAGATAAAAATCATCTCCATCAACAGAGAAAATTCTTTTGGGTGGCATTGCTCTAGAATTTTCCCACCAAGCAAAGGTCACACCTCTCACTTTATAGAATTCAGTAAAACCTTCTCCTTTAGGCCTTGCAGGGAACACACTCCATTTGCAAGTGTGAGCCCTGGGTAGTTCCTGGCTTGGGTTCCTTGGGTTCTGAAGTTTCTGGAAAGCCCTTGGACCGCTGCCCACAAGGAAGCTGCCCTGTCCAGGTCTTTCTCCGTGTCCCAGCCCTATTCTACCCCAGCCTCCCAGCTTCAGCCCCAGTCCCAGGGAGGAGCTGTTGCCTGTGGCCCCACCTCATGTCTTGGCCACTCATATCCGGAAAGGCCTTATCTGCCCCCGGACTTTGGGCTTGGCTTTTGGTCTCACCACACCTGAAGCTCTAATCTATCACTTTCCCTCCTTTTCACAACTGACTGAGCATCTACCTGATATTGTCTCACTCCCTCCCTACCCTGAATCTGCTTTCCCCACCTGCGGTGGCCATGGTCTGTGTCTTCCCTCTAAAAGGTTTTAGTGTCTCCATAGTGATCCTCTGTCCATATCTGCCCTTCCAGCCCAGCCTGGTCTCAGTTTCCTCTACTTGGGCCTGGCTGCAGGACTGACCTATGCCCCACCAAATCAGGCTTCCATTGGCCTATCTGACCATGACTGACCTCTAGCCCCAGCCAATGTAGGTCTCTCCATCTGCACACAGGTTCCATCTCCTGGCCCCCTCACCCTCTGCTCCCTGCCCCTGCCCCAGGCACTTACATAGCTGGGACTCTGGGCTCCGCATGACTTTGCGGGACTCCTGCCAGATGGTCTTGCAGTCCTCCTGCAGCTTGTAGAAGCGCTCTCTCCGCCATGAGCTGGACTTCACCTTCAGGAGCTGACTGCCCTTCAACAGTGCCTGGAGGTCTTCATCATCCTGCAAGCCTAGGGGACAGAGCTGGTAAGATGCCACCTCCTCCACTGTCCCTGTTGCCCCAAACCCCACCACACCCACCACTGGACCTTTTTAGAGCCCACTTTGCACCAGTCACATCCTCAGCACTATATTCACCACTTCTTCCTTCACTCATGGTCCAACCTGATCCCAGAACACTGCCTCCTCCAGGAAGTCATCTCTGATTCTCTGCTGAGCAGGCAAACCTTAGGACACCTGCCTACTCAAAGCCACACTTTCTATACTGTGACCTGCTGCTCATAGCTCAATGGACAGAGAGAGGAGAGCAGTTCTCAGGACACCTAGTTCCTGGAAGATCAGACCTCTGGGAAATGGCCTGGCTCTGAAAGATGAGGTCATTCCCTTTGGGGTCAGGTGACCCAAAATAAGCTGAGACCAAGAGAGCAGGCAGAGCAGGAAAAGAAAAAGGGCAGAGAGAGTGGACTCCAGAGGGAGTCCACCTGTATCCCAAGTCCCACTCTCAGCAGCTTCCCACCAGTGGCCCTGGAGTCATCTGTGCTATATACAGGTCCCCTTTCTGACCAACTGTGTGACCTGGGCAGCCAACTTCATGTTGCAGGGCCTCTACTTTCCTGTCTGTAAACTGAGGAAATAATAGCATCCAGCTTAAGGGGGAGATCTAAGGGAAAATGTGATGGTGTAAGAATCTGGGGAGCACTTAGGATAATGAGAATCCGTTCTTAGTGTCAGCATTGCAGTGGCTGTTGGCATCCCTGCCACCCTCACCCATGCTGTCACCACCCCTGACTTGGACCTGCTTGCGTATCTCTGATCCTTGCCTCTGGAAAAGCAGACGTCAGCCTGTGTTTGGCCTGCAGGGATATCCCTGTCCCTCCCTGCCACTCCATCTCCGAGTGTCCTGGGTCTGGGACACTAAGGGTTTACCAGCCCTGAGACACAGTGCAGCCCTTTCAGAAGCTAAAGCAGAGTCCCAAGTGCAGACCAGAGCCCTGGCTGCATGCCCATTTCGCTTGCTGTTAATCAGGGACACGCTGACCTGAGGCCTAGGGTCCCAGAGATACCATGTGCTTTGTCCTATTAGGCCCAAGCGGGAGGCGCCCAGGTACACTGGACTTGCTCCTTGGTAGCCCTCACCCATAAATAGATCCCGTATCAACTATGGTCAAGGAGAGAAAACGAACCCCTCCCCCTTAACGACCCATCAATGTAATATAGGGACAGGTATGTATAGATATAGCTGTCACCCTGGCCACAAGTAGTCCAGCAGTCAGCTCTGTTTAGAGACAGTTGACCATCTCACCTCATGTCTCTCACCAAAGCTAAAACCAAAACTGTGACCCTTTAGCAATCTATTCCTCTGCTCCAGCAGAGGGATGGCATCAGAGACTGTTGAGAGCCAATCTGAGGGGTCTTTACCTATGGACTTTTCTAAGCTCAGACATCCAGATCCTGATAGCCTCTCCCATTTTACACATGCCCCCCACCCTCAGCCAAGCTGATGACTCTACCCACAGAACCTACAGTTCCCTAGTCCTTGGCCAGTCACATCCTCTCCAACCCCCCAGCTTCCTGTATCCAGAGGGGACACATTCTGTTGCTAATATCCCTTCCTCTGTGGATTCAGTCAGCTGCCTTCCTGTTCTGTGCCTCTGTTTCCCCATCAGCACTGGGTGAGATCAAGGTCAGAGGTACATGTCAGTCTCTTAGAGCTGACAGCTGGTGTGACCTTCCCCCACCTTTGTCCCAAGTCTCCCCACCATATCCAGGAAACTCCTGTCCAGAGTGGAGGAGAAGGGGTTCTAATCTGTTGGCTGTGATTGTGGGGCTTAAGACATGAGGCAGGGGGTTTCCAGGCTGCCAGAGAAGATGACCACCAGCCTCTGCTGGGGGATTCCGTTGCCCTTTCTGAGGCTAAGGTATAACTGGGAGGGACAGCTTACCCTCTGCCCACCCCCTCCAAACTGGGCCCACATATGGGAACATGGGGAGGGGATCAGAAAGTAGAGTGAGCCCCACCCTCCAGTCCTGGAAAACACCGTGAAGAGATGACATGTTCATCCTGTTCTGGAGCCAGTTGTGGGCCTGTCTGCATCAGGCAGAGATAAGTCCCCTGCTGTCAACATGTATTCCAGTCACAGGTCTCAGTCCCACAGTGGGCCTTGATATTAGCCAGTTCTCAGGGCCATTGTGACACTGGGCAGACACCTCTGCTTTGAGCCTCATTTGAGGCCCTTTATTTACTGAAGTTTCTGGGCCTCCTACCCTCATTCTCTTTTCACCCAGTAAGTCTTTGGGTGCCCCTCACCCTGCCTTGTTTACTCAGTTGTCGAACATTCTCCTGCTGTGAAAGAGTGGTGTAAGCTCAGGGTCCTGGGCTGAACTCGCTAGCCCACCCAAGTGAGCGGCACACAGCGGTTACCACAGGAGGGGAGGGGCGCTGCACATACTACTAGGTGAGTAAAGGGTGTTAAGAGTCCTGCCTAGGTACCTTGGGTAATGTGTCATGGACACAAACTGGGCCTAGGACCCACAGCCATACACAGATATACGTCACCACAGTCAGTCACATACTGCCACACACAACCTTGAAGACACAGCGTTTCACATGCAGTTGCACACAGTCATATCACACACTGCCAGACAGCATCCTCGTCGTGATAATAGCAACCACCGTCATACTAAAAGTTAATGTTTGAATAAATGACTGTTGCTAGCACATGTGTTTAGTCCTCCCAACAATGCTATGAGGAAGGTATTATTTCTTTTTTTTTTTTTTGAGACTAGGTCTCTCTATTTTTGCCCGTGGAACAGCAGGCTCTCGTTGCCTGGGGTACCACAGACTCAAGCAATCCCCAGCCTCAGCTTCCCAGGTAACTGGGATGACAGGTGCGCGCCACCACACCCAGCTATTTTTTTTTTTTTTTTTTTTTTT
>PVHY01006330.1:0-56821 GCA_004024945.1 Uropsilus gracilis
TAGATAGATAGATAGATAGATAGATAGATAGATAGATAGATAGATAGATAGATAGATAGATAGATAGATAGATAGATAGATAGATAGATAGATAGATAGATAGATAGATAGATAGATAGATAGATAGATAGATAGATAGATAGATAGACAGGTAAATGGGTAGATGAATAGATGGAGAGGTGGATGGATGAATTGAACAGATCTGAAGAAGAAATATTTAATTTATTTAGAATACGAAATATTCACTTCACTTTAAAATGAATGAGACTGTAAAATGAATATAAGGTCTACTTAGAAAAATCTTCATTCTATTTAGTAGTAGCAAATGTGTAATAAGATATAAAGCATCCATTAAAATTACATCAAAACTCATCAAACACTTGGAAGTGATATATAAAATGAGAGTAAGATTTGTAAGTTTCAAACCTGAAAAAATTGCTGAGTCAGATAAGAAGACCTAAATTTAATGAAAAGATATATTTTGTTTGCTATAATCTTCTGTTTCTGATCTAAGTGCTGGTTATTAGCATGTGAAAAATTGCATAGCTTTAAAATTCGACTTTCTTTTCTTACTCTATGATACACTTTATTGAATTATTAGTAAAAGACATTTACCTTTGTAGACATTTATGAACAGTCAATTCCCAGAAAAGTTTAAAAAAATAAAATTTCTATAGAGATAATTTGACAGAATTATAATTATAGATGTATATATATATATATTTCATGTCACACAAAAATTTCATGTTATTTAAAAGAAATTTTCTGTCACATTCACAAGTGCATGAATTTCCTTTCATAAAACTGATGAGCCAAATAGGTCTTCTGTTAAGAAATTATAAGACTTCTATCCCTTTCCCACTTAAAAAAAATATTTTTCTCAAAATTTGAATTTTTAGTATCATTGATATTCAATGAAGCCCCATATAATGAAGGCATCAGTCACTAATAGACTTCATGTCTTTCCCTGTGGTAGATATTTCTATATGTAAGTCATTATATTAAACACAGGATTCCTGGTTCATCATAGCATGTTCTAAGTTCAGATATTTATTGAAGAGCGAAGCATGTATAATCACAAAATCAGTTTAATAATCTCTATTTTTCATATTCCATCCATCATGAAACAATGTGTTTTTATCCCTATGGAAGTGTCCTGAGACATTAAAAAAAAAAAAAAAAAAGAATCACATTCAAAAGAAATAGTATGGCTGTAGCATAATTATATTTATCTGACAAATCCACAGCAAAATGCAATCATGCCTTGGTCTCTGTTGACACTATTTTTATCTACCTATCTACTTATCTGCTCAACTATTTCTTTCTACTATATACCTACAATCCCTACCTACCTACTTACTTATCAATAATATCTATCTGTTCATCTCATCAGCAAATAAAATATTGAACTTTATAACAAAGAATAGTGATGGAAAATATAAGCATGCTCTTAATTTGATATCCCATTGTCTTCTTTCTTGGGAATGAGAATTATCTGTGTTCATGAGTCAACTGTTTCCAAATTGCATGTTTGTATAATTTCCAAGAATAAAAATAATGTACTGCTGAGACCTTTATAAAATTACTGGAATTTTATAAGGTCTTTATGCTGCTCTATTCTGTCTTTGGCATAGTTGAATTATACATTTTTGCTAAATAAAATTACCTTTTTAAATACATGATATAATTTTGGAGTATTTATCTCTCAAATCTTGCCTTTTAGAGTCACTTTGAAATTTACTACAAAAATTTCAAGTTTGGCTTAAATATGTAAGATTTTATTTTATTTTTACTGCATCATATTAGAAGTATATTATAATGGCAAACTGACACTGTGATTATATTAACTGCCAACATTGCCTAATTTTTATTTTATGCATAAAGTATCCCTTTCAACCAAAATTCTTTGTTTCTGTATTTTTGAAAATATGGGTCATAGAAATTTTGTTGTTGCTGTTGTTGTGAAGAATTGTCCTCAATACTGCAATATAGCTAGCAGTATCTATATGACAGTCACTAGATGCAGTAGCACATCCTCCATTGCTCACTCCCAAAATACCCCTTCCAAATTTCAACAATCCAAAAGGTGCAAACATTGACAAATATCCCCAATCTTGCAAAATAACCCCAATTTAGAATCACTGCTCCATGAAAACAGTTGTTAAGTATTTGTGTTTTGTATTGGTAAGCACTTTCTTATTTAAAAATGAGAAAGTAAATGACTGTTAATTCTGGATATCAAATCATTTTGAAGACAATAGTTTTGATTTATTGATTTGGCATAATGGAATGGGAGAACTAAACATTTGTTCATCTATTGATCATCGATATTAGTTAATTAATGGTAGGTGATTATTGAATTTCTGTACAATTAGAAATTCAAAGAATGAACTTAAATAATTTCCGTTTCATCTATATATGTATATATAAGCAAAATTTCCCAAAACTGATATTTATAAATAAAAAATAAGATTTGAATTGATTAAATGAAAATAACTAAATAAATGAGTTATTTATTTTCAACTTAGCAGTATTTAAATATGAATCGCAAGAAAAAAATAAACCCCATATACTTAATAAATGTTTGTAATAAAATGATACCCATAATTGTATATACTAGAAATGTTTAATCTATTTTGCTTTAAATATAAAAATAACTTATTTTGTAATATTTATTTGAACAAGTAGTAATGTGACCAGGGATGTAAAAACCCATTTAAATTTATATAGTTTTTGTTTATAGATGTATAACAAGGAATAAGACTTTCAAGAATAAATGTACATTTCTGTATGAAAATTTTTGTAGGAGAAGGGAGCAAAAAAAAAGAACTAGTTCATGGAAAAGTTGTTTAAGTATTGGTGGGAAACAATCTAACTCTTCTAAGATATATCAAAGAATGTATTTACATACAAACAATGTAAATACAAATGTAAATACAAACAATGTGTTTACATACTCTAAATACATTGTCAGGCTGATTGTGCAAGGTTCTGTCAGGGAATTATAAAGAATGAAATAACATTTTTCTCAAGTTCACATGGAATATTCTCAAGACCATACCACATGTTGGGACAGAAGTCAATTGTCAATAAAACTGCATAAATGGGGAAAAAAGAACAAAATTAAGGAAACCAGATAAAGAATCATGAAGGAATAGAATATCAGAGTAAGCCCAATAACATATTATGCAAAAAGGACATCCCCATAAGCTTCTTGTAACTAATGCAAAGTGAATATACTATAAGTGAGATATGTATAACAGTCGTAGCTTCAACTCCAAATAAGAACAGTCTGCTAAACACCATACTCATTTCCTAACCCTATGCAAGTTCAGGTTATTTAATGTTCTAAAAAAACCAAACAAACAAAAAAACAGGAACAAAATAAATCTCACCTAAGTCTATATCTTGAATTTGTCTCTTCTTTGGGGTCTTGATTAAATTCTCAACAATATCAGTGTTAAAAGTAATGATGTACTCTTGCTTATCTTCAAAATAATATGACACTTTTGTTTAAATTATACATAACTGCAGTATGCCAAAAATGAAAACATTTGTGATTACATTTTAAATTATGGTGACTATGTTAGATATCAATCTAAAATTTTGTGAAGATGTAGAGATTGTTTAAAATTTCTGCTCAGTACTATGAAAACAAAAAAATGTTAAAACCCCATTTTATAGCACAAGCAACATATAAATTCTGTATAAAAAGGAAAAGCTTACCCAGAGAAAACTTTCCAATAGAAAATAATGACAAAAAGCTGACATATTTAAAAGAAAATTATAGGTAGGTTTTATAATGAGTCCAAGCACTAGAAAAGTATGGATATAGCCATTTTATTGATATTATATTGAATAATAGATTTTTTCATTTTAGATAGTTGAAAACTAGTTTGATAGATTGATAGATAGATAGATAGATAGATAGATGATAGATAGATAGATAGATAGATAGATAGATAGATAGATAGATAGATAGATAGATAGATAGATAGATAGATAGATAGATAGATAGATAGATAGATAGGAACTTTATGGTAAATAGAAGAACCCACAAAGGATTTAGACACCCTGGAGAACATTCAAATTCTAACTTTATGTCTACCTTACCTAACTTTACCTCTACTTCTAATTTTACCTTTTACCAGCTTAATATTAAGCCTATCAAAAAAATTAAACCTATTTCTAACTCTTTAAATCTCTATATTTTTTTGTATTTTTACTAAGAACTAGATTATTCTAGTTTGTTTTAAAAAATAGTAACTGTGTGCCACTCTTGCTATATTCATAGGAAATTTTACTGTGGCAGCCACTTCATACAAAACTTTTTTGACTGCATCCAGTAGTAAATCATCTGAAACTTTACAACTGTCATTTATCAGTAGAAGCGTTACTATGTGATTAGAAAGCTATAGCTTTCTAAATCTTAACTGTGTTTTAATCATCATTCTTAATGAGACTGTATTGATATAATGCTACACATTGTTTCTGGAAAGCTTAACAGAGCAGCAATAATGCTATCTGGTAATGTTCTTCTAAATGAGGAGACTAATACTCTGACAACTTGCCAGTTAGAAAATGCATAAAATAATATAGACCCATTAGTTATATTTCTTTATATAACTATGGAAATTTTAAAAAAAAAGCTCAGAGAAAAACACAAATAAATAAAACATGACCACATCTTTGGAAATATGCATCAAGTCAGTGTTACAATTTAGAGCTGCAGCACACAGGAGAAGAAATATGAAGATAATAACTTTTATTTATACTTTTGATTCAAGTTGATAATTGATTTTTGTCTATTGGTGTGTTTTGTTACAGGGTTTCTTAAAATCTTTTTGTGTGCTTTTTCTGAATTAATAGTTTATTTTCTTATGACCTTATAAATACAGACTTTTGGTGGGTGTAATAGGGATATTTCTATAAATCCTGAATTTCAGACAGTTCTTACATTATGGATGAGCATATGATTTAACATATGTGTTTCTCTTAAAAGTTTTCATATATACGTCACCCAAAGTGTTATGCCAACATCAACGAGAATTTAAATTTACTATTACATTTTAATATTAAATAAAATATTGATAAAATTTAATATTAAAAATATATAAGTAAAAAAGTATATCTACAATTTGTAGCTAAGAGTACAAATTATGACTTCTGATTTCAATATAACATAAATATGTAGAACAATTATGTTCATGGAACTCAGCACATAATGGAGGAAGGCAGGACATTTCAGAAATAATCAAATCTATTTATGTTTTCAAATAATATAATGTCAACAGGCTTGATTCCTTTGCGGATAATAGAAACTTGGCTTATCCATTTTGGGGTGTCTATAGGATAATTATAGAATATAAATATATCTTGAAGGCAAATGAAAACTTACAAATGCCTCAAAAATATGAGGATAACAGGCTAGCACAAGGCAAGGATATGTTTTAAACTAGTTAATTTCTTTTTGAAATGTGAAATTCCTTCTCCACTTTCATTTTCTATAGGAAATCAGAGAGATAGAATGTGGTAGTAGTTAGATAGAAAATAAAACATTTTTAAGAAAAAGAATGTTTTTAGTATTCTCATAATATTCTTACTAAGAATTTTATATAAGTATAATGAATTAGATCATTAGAAGCTCTTTATTTAGACTATTTCATAAAAAATATTGGCATAAACAGTGATAATTTGTTTCTGTAGTTTAAAAATTCTATAATTGGTTCTCTGACAATTTTAAGGAAAGTCATGCCAAAATATTAATAAGTTTAACCACTGAACACCTTTCATTATATTATGTAAATTATTCATTTTCTGTAATGATTCTAATCAACACAGACTTTCAATTATCTTCAGTAAGTAAGAATAAAATGACTCGATATAAAATGACAAGAAAGTGCATAAATGATAACAGAATATAATTTATTTCAAAATGGCGTCTTCTATTGATGAAAGACATCTATGATAAAATTTTCATTGCAAATTGAAATTTGAAACATTCACTAAATCTGTGAAAGGATAATACGTTACAAAAGATGGTAAATCAATTTTTATATCCAACTTAATACCTGTAAACAGCATTCTAAATTATTCAGAGTAATACATATATAAAAAGTTACCCTGACTGTTACCCAGAATCAAGAAACTGCAGACATGTATTTCTTTAAGCTAGCCATGAGGCTTTCCAGACAAATCGCTAAAGGTCTTTGCTTTGCAATTTATAAATATAGTGAAAAGATTAAAATAGAGTAGAGGTCTGAAGATTATGATAACATCTAATTTTCAAATTGACCTCATGATAATTGATCTTCTGTACTACTATTTGAACTAATAACTTTTATTCCTAGTAATTATCTGAGCTAATTATTCTCTTTCTGGAATTCTCAAAGTAAAACATTTTGCCACTATATTTTTATCACTTTTTATCACATGCATTAAATAAAGCATTACCCTTAAAATTAAATAAGCAAACTCTAATTTTTTTTGTTACTTATACTCACACATACAGTGTAAGTCACTATGTTGTGTCACTATAATCAAAATGTACTTCGTGAAATAACACTGTAATGCAACCGCTGGTTAAATCATGGCTTGCATGTGGAGTCTTTAGACAAATGGATTATTCTCCTATGTTATAAAGTATATATTTCCATCATCACTTTTATCACATTTATGATTATTATTCTCAGCTATTTTTTACAATTCCATATTCTTCATTATTATGGCACATATATTAATCCTGAATGTAATCTTTTGTTATTAAATTTAATCTTGATTTATAATTAGTGATACAAATTGAATTATGGTTTTGTAAATTTTATTTTATGCCTAACTTGTTGCCTTGTCATTCTAGTATTTTTAAACATATCTATCCAATATAACCCAGTTTTCCTTCCTACTTTCTAAAAGCAGGCAAATTCTACAAGTAACAAACTAAAAGTTTAAGGTAGTTAGTAATACTACTAACTGCGTAATTCCAATTCTTTATGTTCCCTAAAAATGGTAGTTTTGAAAGTGTCCATAATTGGATCTTACAAATGAAATTCAAATGGAAAACTCAACAAACTTTAATGTATGTCATATATAGGTTTAAGAGCCAATATATATAAAATACACATATATGCCTTTATTTATAATATGTACCTTCTCAAAATATATCTCTGCATAAGTGAATATACCTATATATAGTATACCTAAATACATAATTTTCAACATATATATGTAATATGCATATATAAACATACATCCCACAGTGAACAAAGAACATTAGTGACTTGAAATCTAATCATATTAAAATCTTGAAATCTAATAATTTTCAACATATATATGTAATATGCATAGTGAACAAAGAACATTAGTGACTTGAAATCTAATCATATTAAAATTCTGGAAATTTTGCTATATTATAACTCCTTATGACCTTAACATAACCTCACTGATTCACAGAGAAGGAAATTATGCTTAATTTTATTCATAGAATAATACAAAAACCTAGTAATATACAAATGATTTTAATGGGTATTTTTTATTGCAACCTGTTTACAAAGGTATTTCCAATAACACTGGAAATTAGACACCGTTATTGTGGGTATATATAATTCACATATTCAATAAATATTTTGTACAGATATGTACTCAAATTGGTACTAATGATAAAATGAACATATAAGACCCTGCCTGAGTTATATTCTATGTGTAACATCAAATAAAATATGTACAAAAAACAGTTTCTCTTACAAATTATTAGTGAAATAGTTTCTCGTTGAAATGCTATTATCAAGCATATGTGCTCTAATTCCTACTAGTCACTATAACTTTCAAAAATTAATTTGTTTACTTAGCAAAAAACCCATAATAACTGCATTCCCCTTAGACATTACTGAAAAATAAATTCCATCAAAATTTATAGTTTTAAGAATATCGACTTAAACAATATGCATAGTTCTCAAATTTATGTCTCTGAAATTTCATTTGCATATTCTTTGTTATGCTCTGTTATTTGAGATATCATTGATGAACTCCAATTCAGTTGTAAACCACACTATATATGAAGTCTTTGTATTTCCCCTTCAGTAATTCATCCCTCCATATTTTATATCTATCATCTATCTATCATTATTTTATATATAACTTCTTATTTAAAATTTCTATCCATGGTCTTCAATGTGATATCCTTAAGCTTTCAAATAGTTTTAGAAATATTAAAGTATCTTAATATTAAACATAAATTTAATCAAATTTTTAAAGAGGTTCTCAGATTGATAAGTTGATTAATCTTTATTTACTTTAAAGCATTATTTTTAATTTTGATGTTTGGAAGGGGGAAATTAGTAGTTTTGTTTTTCAAAACCTCCTGATTTCTGTTAATGCCTTGTTCTTGTTCAAATTAAAAAAAAAAAAAGTTATTCCTCACTAAAGTCTTACTGTTCAAGATTTTGATGTTTTCAGTTGTCTTATTTTAATTAAAATTGAATGTTATTAATTCCAGACACTCTTACCATGATCTCCCCCCCCAGTATGTTTATAATTGGAAAGTTTTCTAAATGGCATTCTCCTCTTTGTCCACTATATATAAATTTAAAAAAGCAGATAACCAAACACCCTATTAAATTAATTGAGGTTCTTTTGAAGATGATTTAGGAAGATTTTTACACTTTATACTATATTGTATAGAACTAGTTTGTATGTGAATACTACCAATGGGACCATAGTCTGTGATTATACTTCATTTTAATTTCCTAAATAATTTAATAACTGCCTTGCACTTCATGTAGTAATTGTTTATAATGAAAAATCATTGGTAATCAATGGCAGTCACAGATATTTCTGAGACAGTTTAACAAAATTCTCCATATTATAAAAATAAATTTTCTACCTCAAAAACAAATTAACACACATGTTCAT
This sequence comes from Uropsilus gracilis, assembly GCA_004024945.1. NCBI lineage: Eukaryota > Metazoa > Chordata > Mammalia > Eulipotyphla > Talpidae > Uropsilus > Uropsilus gracilis. The sequence continues at coordinate 8,908 of PVHY01006330.1, forward strand.
GAGAACATATACACAATTTATTTAATGAAAGTAACAGAATTTAGATATAAAGCCTGCCAAATTTTTATTTCTTTTGTTCTTTTATTATTTAACTGACTTCCTGTGTTCAAACTCCAGAGGAATTTTAATAGATTAGAGATGATGATGAAACATTTTTTTTTTCTGGTCACATAAAAGTATATATCACTTTATATTGCATCACTATTGCATGGATTTTATTAGGATTAATTGGTTTGTATTTCCATTGGAATCTCCTCACATTACTTAATGGATTTCCTCTTCCTAAGCCTCAATATTTTTATCTTCTATAATAAGATGAGATAATACCTGTTGGCAGTATTTAAATGTCTTGTGGTATTTCTGTTTCTGATACTATTTTTTTATTGATCTAAACAAAAGTAATTGTTAGATGTGAAAGAAAATTTTAAATTTTGACTTGTTGGGTCCTGACGTAGTTCAGCTTAGTTAAATTTTGCTGCTATTTTTTAATTTGTAGACATTAACTTGTGCAACTCTTTGTCACTCAGAGTTATGCTAATTTCAGAAAACACATATTAGTTATCATAAACTATATAAAGTGTCTCAATATTCAGAAAAATACTTTTTTGTGCTTTTCTCTTTTTTTTCCTACCATGGAAATGATCATAAATTATGCTATCATAAAACAGTCCATGAATTATATACGTGTTTGTAATATGCTCTGTATTAAAAGACATTTTCCTTTCTCACTTTCCTAAATAAATAGGAGCTTTCGTAAATAAATATAGGTTGCCTGATATACCAGATTTCATTTTTTGTACCCCCTAAATAATGAAAAGGCACAAACGTAAATGCTCCATCTGTTCAGGAACATTAACTTTCAAGCCACTGTGCACTTGCCCAGCACAATGGTGAAGAAAATAGAAATTCCCTGATTTATTCCAGAGAATTATCATTTCCTTTTAAGATCTTGAATAAATGTGTTGGAAATGAACGTGTTTTTTTTTTTTTTTTCAGCCTGTTTCACTATTTCAGTACTGTTTTTCAGCCTGTTCACTACTTAAGTAGTGAAACTATTTTAGACACAACATTTAATTGGGATTTTTCAGTTGTCTTTCTAAAACAAAAGGCAAGTAAAAGAGAAAGCAAAATATTTTTTGATGTGCATCAGGTAAAATCAGATTATTTAGCTTTTGCTTTGATCTGAGACGCTCGACCGCCAGGGGCTCTCCAAGCTTTTGCTTTGAGATTACTGCAATATTTTGAATGGAATGATGATTACAGATCTAGTATTCAGGAGAAATGATATTTTATTGAGGATCAAGGGTTCATATTTTTATTGAGTACTAGGTGTAATACTCTTCAATCTCTTCCATAGAAAATTCATTTTGATAATCTGAAAGTTGTTCAAAGTTGTTCAAACTTCATCTGGTACAAGTTTTCTCTTTTTCTATGGACAATAATAGCATGTTGGACAATAATAGCATATTAATATCTTCCTCATAAAATGAAAAGTATGTGACACAGATGTCCATTACATATATGTTAACAAAAATAAAATACTTGACTACTAGTAAAATCAGGGAGTTTAGGAAAATAATAACTACATATTTGTGTAGGAGTTGACCATCATATAAATAGGAATAATGGGCAAATTTGAAAGTATAAACCAAGAAAGCCAGCTAGTCAAAATCTTGTTTAAAGATTTGTTTTTTTACTCTAGCGTATATGCTAGATTCTCAATTTTTCACACAAAGAAATGTGAAAAAATATTTTCATTTAGCTATATTCATACCCAAACATGTAAAATTTACTCTTCATCAATACATCACATTTTTAGAACTAAAATAATAAAATGCCACAGACTTGATGACTATACAGTGGCAATGTGTTCTCTCACAGTTCTAGAAATGAAAAATCAAGATCAAAATATTGCCAGGGTTAGTTTCTTCTGAAGCTTCTTCCCAGAGCTAAAAGTTAGTTGCCTTCTTTCTGAGCCCTTACAGCCTTTTCATGTGGATACACATCTCCAGTGTCTCTTCCTCTTCTAATAACACCACCCAATCCTGTTAGATTAAAACCCAACTCAAACTCTTTTAGCTCTGTCCCCTTTTAACTACTTTGTCTCCAAATATAGTCACATTTTGGAGGTTTGGTGAGCTTCAATATGTGAAGTAAATTGAAGAAAGAGACAATTGAGTCAGTAAAAAAAAAAATTGGCTTATTAATACAATAGAAAATTCAATAACAATGAAATAAAGTCATATCCGTCATTTTAACCTACTTATTCTGTGCTAACAAGTTCTCCCAGTTGTTTATGGCAAAGGTTATTACTCTCTCATACTGCATCATAGCCTCTCTTATGTTCTTCAACCTTTGAAAACTGGAAATAAATTGACAGTGATGTCCCTATATTGTTCATCCAAATTTTCATGGAAAAAGAAAAATAATTACATGGTGTCTATGTAATTTGTTTCATTATCTGAAACAAATCTATGACATGGATACTGTTAAAATCAATAGGACACAAATAATTCTACTGAAGAAGGAACAAATATTTTATATTCTGCCCCCAAAACAATTTTATTTTTAAATTATCATTAAGGAAAAATTTCACATGAAAAAGTGGGGGGAAATAAAGCTAAAGATGATAGATAGATAGATAGATAGATAGATAGATAGATAGATAGATAGATAGATAGATAGATAGATAGATAGATAGATAGATAGATAGATAGATAGATAGATAGATAGATAGATAGATAGATAGATGAGTTCTAGCATAAAATACAGCTGAATACTTTGAAGCTATTTGTTTTTGATATCAATATTATGGTATGCAGGAAATATGTATAAAGCTCAGGATAGTAGTTACTCCTGGAGAGAGCATGGGGGATGTGTTTGGGGAAACAATTGTATGGATGTATGTTAGATTACTCTATGTGTTTTCAAATTTGAAAAGTTTCAATATATAAACTGCAAAAAAAAATCAGAAATAGGATAATGAGATCTCTGTTGGATTTCCTAACCCATATTAGCGGTTAGTTATTTTGATGTTGAATTAAATCTACTGGGGGAAAATATGTATATAATAAATTTTTCTGGTTTAACACTTCTGATATTTATGCAGTGTTGCTGCAGTTCTACATACATATATTCTAGACTATCTGCAACTTCAAGTCATAAGACTTAATCAATTTACATGAATGCTACCTAAAATCTAAGTATACTATTAGAAATAAAAAAAAGATGATTCAAGTTTTTAATTGTAAGTATTTTGAAAGTTCAAGCATTGTTTTAAAAAAGAAAAATTCAAGCATTGTTTTAAAAAAGAAAAAAAATGACATGAAAATGTTGATGTTTTATGCTCTCCAGTAATCTCTGTGTTATTTTGTGTTTAATTCCTTGGCATGAACGTCTATTGACTTTTCCCTCCACTTCATTTAATGTTCTTATAACAAATCTTGTGCATTGCAATTTCTCTATATTTAAAAGCTATGCTAGCCAAGCATACTGCTTCTGGTCAGTCTAACGTGTGTGTGTATATATAATATATCTATATATATAGAGAGAGAGATATATAAGAATGTATATATATACATTTATATATATGTATAGCATACATAAGAATTTTTATATATATAATTTTGTTTATTTATATATATATAAGAATTTTTATATTGAGAGTGAAGAATTTTTCTTCTGATTGTGAAAGGAACACCAAAAAGTTTTACAGACACCAACATAGAGACCTGAAATGTACTACTGAAGAAACTCAAAACTTTACCTACAGACCTTTTGTTGTATAAGGACATTTATAATTTTATAACACCATGTATTTGTTTTGTTTTATAATTTTAGCCAAAACCAATCTTTATGGTAGAACCACAGTGAAGTAATTAGAAAAATTTCAAAGAAAATACACATGGTGCAAAGACTGAAAAAAGTAGAAAGAAAGAATTTGGGGGAAGTTCATTAATAGCTGGGTTTACAAAATATAGTAAACTGATCTAGAATTAATTTATAAATTAATACAAGACCTCTAAGTTAAAAAAGACCATTTGTAATTCTGAAATTACTACTGTTTTTCTTTTTTCAACTTACTCTTGATTTTTCAACATCTACTGTCCTTAATTAAGCTTCCATGTGCCACTAATTCTGCCTCTTGTCTTAATCAGAAGACAGTCTTTACAGAAGAGACAGTCTGATGGTAAATACCTAATCATCTACCTTCCAGTCTTAGAAACTGATCTTCCTCCACTCCTTCCCTGACTTACTCTTACAATCCAAACACTTACAACATTTCCTGAGGATCTGTTTTCTTCCATAGACCCAGAATCTGATTGTTTTCATCCTTTCTATCACCTCTCAAAATTCTACTTGTGACTTTTAAAAAAATCTTTAAGAATCTAGGATCAAGTAGCCATTAAGTATTTTATTTTCTCTTCAATTATCTGTCTCTATATGGTATTATTTGTATTTTGAGAATTGTTAAATATATCTATACAAACACCTTTTGTTAACCTGTCCTAAGTAATTTTTGTATTCTTCTTTGTATCTATTGATAATACATAATTCTTAATAAAATCAAATCTACAAATATACAAATTTTCCATATTTCTTTGCTGTATCATCATGTCAATTTTGACATATACTAAGGGACTTTATTTGAGTGTGTCTTTCCCTGAATGATATATTGTTGAATTTATCTATTTCCTTTGTAGTGATATTTCACTGTAATTTTTAGCAAGTCTAAAACAGAAAGCAAACAGAGGAAAATATTATGTCATAAATTTGCAAACTTTAGGTGCTTTTTATAAAATAGCTGAATCTACCACAAAGTGGCAGGCAAAAATACATACTTTAGCTTTTTGATTTCTTTATTGCAAAGAGCAAAATTATCACTTTCTTTAGTATGCTTACAAAATAATGTAGTATAGAAAGAATAGCATGAGAGAACAATTTCAACTCATCTTGAAGTACAGTATAGTGTGAGAAAAGTTTAGATATTACTGACTTGTAAGATTGGTTAGTTGTACTGAGAGTTACTCTATAAAACATTTCCAACCTGTCTGAAAATAAATCAATATTTACTGATAAAAGATTAGAAAACTTTGAAAGAGGCAACCGAACTCTGAAATTGGTCTCTTACTACCTGAAAGGAACTCCCATTAGTGTACAGTCTGCGAAATGAAGAACAAAATAGCATTACCTTTGACTTGTAATTGATTTTTGTTGAGGACACTAAACTAATCAATAGCATTTCATATTTGGGAGTTCATAAAAAGTTATCTGTATTCAAAACAATATGACGGTAATAGGCACAAGTCTTGTACCATGAAATGTCTCTTCACATCATTACATGACATGTAAATCAATATGTCCAAAGCAAGGAATGATATGCAGAAAGTAACAACTGAATGCAATAGTAAAAATTAATATTAAACTGTGAGAAACAAACTGAATTTCAATTAGGCTATTTTTGGCTAAATATAGAAGAGTCAAATGTGGTCGATAAAATAAGCAAGTGTATTTGTTCACATAACTAGAAACCCAGGATAAATCTCAATCAATCTATCTAACTCAGTGGATCTAGTCTGTGTGTTTGCAATTTCCCTGATGATGAATTCATCTGTCTACACCTTCAGGTCCTCTCTAATGATAACAAAATAATTGGAAATTTAAAGCTTTACAGTCACATAACACAAAATCAACAGAATGAGAAATACTTTCTTCTTGTAGTTTATCCTAGCAAATGAAAACCTCTTTATCTGTATCCCCCAGTAAATCTCTATTTCACCTGTTTGTCTCATAGTCAGTCATATACCAATTCTGGAGTCAAAACAATTTTTGTAGTTAATTGGTTTAGGGATTACAATTGAATTTATCATGTTCATCCTGGACTAGCTATTGAGAAAATTTCTCTTTGTCTATGAAGGAAATATGATAACCTGAGAAAAATTGGAGTACCAAAAAGTAAAAATGGGAAGTTTCATATGTTTGCAAAAATAATATTGCTAGACTCTACTTTTTACTGTTCTTTTATGAGGCAGTAAAATTTTTATTGGAAAGTCAAGTATATTTCTAAAAGAAAGTTGCCCCCCTCCAAAAAAAAGGACCAACATTCAAAATCTACTTGCTATTTTCACAGCTCATTCTCTTAGGAGTTCTTACTGAAATTGTATTTTGGATAGGAAGAAAGACAAGTCAATAATTAAATACCTAATACTAAAGACCTATGAAATAAATCAACAAATTTGTAGAGAGTAGTAGGTGGAAAACCCAACTACTTTTTATAGGAGGAACAAAGAAAAAAATCCCTTATGAAAAATATTTAAGTTTAAACATGAAAGCTGAAAAATAGGCAAAGATCAATAAACTATATAATGTTGTTTGAAAAAGAGGAAACAATGTGTTAAAATACACACACATTTACATATACATATACATCAGATACACAGGCATCATACTTATGAAGTCAGAACTCATACTGTAAAAAGTAAACATAGTGGAGATTTACAATAATGAAACATATAAAATAATAAACTTAATTAAAATAATCGATGTTCTCATTGCTAGATCCATAAAGATAACATGAGAAACATCTGCAAGTCTTTGATTTTTCCCATATTAAAGTGTATGTCTACATATTTAGCACACTTTTTTTTTTTTTTTTTTTTTTTTTTTTGAGACTAGGTCTCACTATTTTTGCTTGTGGAACCACAGGCTCTCGTTGTCCGGAGTACCACAGACTCAAGCAATCCCCAGCCGCAGCTTCCCAGGTAGCTGGGATCACAGGCACGCGCCACCACGACCAGCTATTTTTTCGTTCTTGCTACTGGCCCCAGGCGGGACTCGAACCGCGATCCCTAGCTCTGGCCGCTTTATAGGCTGAAGCTTACAGGCATGAACCACCGTGCCTGGCCTTAGCACACATTTTCTAAGGACCGTTGTCCTTCTTAACTTTAGATAGCTCAATTCTTATATTATCATTGACTAGTTTTTATATTAGCACTCTTATATTAGCATTGCCTTTGTATTCTGCTCTGTTGAATCATCTGTTATATAAACAAGTTTTTTTATTTGGTCATTCTGACTTGCTTTATAATACATAATTCCCTCCAATGCCTTTTATACCCACAAATGGCAAAATTTCCTCTTTTCTTATTGCTAAATAGTATTCCGTTGGTAGATATACCAAATAATATTAATCCAGTAGTTTACCACTGGGCACTTTTTCTCCCCATGTTTTCGCTAGTAAAAATAGTGCTGCATTAATGGCGTAGAGCAATTTTTTTGAGATGAAATTTTCATGTTCTTTGGGTAATGCTTTCAGAAGTGGGATTGCTAGTCATACAGTGTTACACTTTTAGTGCATGGTAAGTCCAGATCACTTTCTAAAATGGTAGCAAAAAAGTAATAATAACAATAATTAAAAATAAAGTGGTTGCACAAGTTTACAATGATCAGTTTGAGGATTCCTCTTTTCCCACATGCTCTACGGTACTTTTCATAGTGTGTTGAGTATTTACCATTCTCACAGGTGTGAGAAGTTTGCTGGTTGTAGTTTTTACATGGTTCTATTCAAAATGATGGACGTTTTTTCATGTATCTATTGGCCTACTAGACTACCCTTTCGTGACTTGTCTGTTCAAATCTGCTACCAATATATTGATTGTGTTGTTGGTTTTTTTGTTTGTTTGTTTGTTTGTTTGTTTGTTTTGTGAAACTGAATATGCTTTTTTAAAATATCTTGGGGAGTAACTTTACCTGTTGTTGATTGTAGAATATGTGAATAATTTCTCCTATTCAGTAGGATGTCTTTTTAATCTACTTATATTTTCTTTCACTGTCTAAAAGGTTTTTAGGTTGAGGTAGTCCCAATCATTTATATTCTTTGATTTCCCTCACCATAGAAGTCCTCTCCTAAAACATCATAGTGAATCATAAAAAGTATTGCCAATGTTTTCTTCTGTGTATTTTGTTATTTTGGGTTTTATGCCTGAATTCTTAGGCCACTGTGAATTTACTTTGTTGCATGAACTTTGGCAGTGATCTAACTTTATTCTTATACAAGACTCTAAAATTTCCAGCAACATTTGTTAAAGAAAATCTCATTTCCCAATTTAAGTTTTGAGATATATATCAAAAGTCAATCCATATTTCAACATATATATATATGGATTGATTTTTGGACTTTTGATTTTGTCCCTTCAATCCTTTTATCTATTTTTATTGCAATACTAAATTATTCTAATTATTGTTACTTTACATTATAAGGTCTGTTTGTCTCCTTTTTCTTCCCCCTAACCATTACATTAGCTATTTGAGGTCTTTTATGATTCTGAGCTCACGTTGAGGTTTTTAAAAATATTTTGAAAAATATTTTTTGGTAATTTAATGGAGAATGTGTAGAATTTATATATTTCTTTTGATAAGATAGTCATTTTGACTGTATTGATTTTCTTTCATCCATAAGCATCAAATGTCTTTCCCTCCCCTCGTGTTATGTTTGTTTCTTGTAAAAATGTCTTGCAATTGTCATGTATTTCATTGATTAGTTTAATTCCAACAATTTTTATTCTTTCTGATGTGATTGTGAATGGGAAAGCTTTTTGTAACTTTTTTGTTCTCTCATTGTTTATATGTAAAAATGTAGATTTTCATACATTGATTTTATACATTGATTTGTCTTTATTGCTTTATAGTAGCTTTTTGGTGAAATCTTTAGGGAGTTTTACATATAGTATAACATCTGCAATTAATATTTATCATGGACATAGGTCTGTAATATTATCTCGTGCTTGTTCTAGTCTTGGTGTTAGGGTAGTGTTCACGTTATATATATATATATATATATATATATTAGGGAGCATTCACTCATATTGATTTTTAAGAAGTAATTTTAAAAGATGGTCAAAAGTTTTTCTTTACAAATTTGATAGAATTATCGTGAAGTTTTGTTTTAGGAGAAATTTATTATTATTGTTTCAGTTTCCATGACTTCTATCACTTCTGTGTCTTCCTGTTTTAGTGGTAAGAAAGTGTCTATTTCTTCAGTACCAAATTTTAATGTTTTCTCTCTTGATCTCTTTGTTAGCCTAGGCAGTAGTTTGTTAATTTTGTTTATATTCTCAAAGATCTCTTAGTTTCGTTGATCTTTTCAACTGTCTTAAATTCTATTTTATTTGTTCCTACTATTTTATTATTTTCTTCTATTAAATTTGACTCTTGTTTTTTTTATTGTGTGTATCCTTTTTGTGTGTTGTGTGGTGCCATATTATATTGTCTATTTGGGAATTTTCTTGCTTCTTAACGTGGACATGTATTGCAATTACCTTTCCTCTTAAGACTAGTTTTACTGCATCCCACAAACTCTGAGTATCCTCATTTAATTAATCTCAAGGTATTTTGTTATTTCTGCTTTAATTCAATAGTTATTTGTTATTTCTGCTTAATCCAATAGCTGTTAAACAGCATATTTGTATAAATTCTTACCATTTCATTTTTACAGTTCATTTTTAGTCTTACAACTTTTTAATAAGAAATGGTACTTGGTATGATTTCACTGTTTGTATTTTTATTGATAATTGACTTATGTCCCATCATATGCTTCTCTTGAAAAGATATATGTGCGATAGTTTGAAGATAGAATTTCTTTACATGTTTATAAAGCCTATTTGATTTGATTCTTAATTTAAGGCCATTGCTTCCTTATTTTTCTTCTTTCTCTATGTTGTCTATCCATAATTATAGTGAAATATTAGAATTTTCTTTACAGTTAATTTAGTTCTATTAGTAATTGCCTTATATGTCTTAGCATCCTTTCATTAATGCATATAAAAGCATATTTTTCTTGTATTAAACCTGTAATCATTACAGAATCTGTTACTCACTAATTTTTTAATCAGAGATCTATCTTACTTGCTAATTATAGCTGCTCCCGAATTTTTGATTGGCATATATTTGTAGAATTGTCTTCCAGTAATTAATACTAAGTCTGTCTTTCCTTGGTGGTAAGATTAATTTCCAATAAACAACAGAGGATTGGAATTTGTTTTGATGTTCTCTATAGCTTTCTCTTGGTGAATTGAAGCCATTTACATTTATGGTGAATAAACATAAGTGCTTTTTCACATTATTCTTGTATTTTCAGTACTCTTTTTTTTTAACTTTAATTTTGACCTCTTCCTTTTGTATTTTGTCTATGTTCCAATTCCAGTGTATTAATATGTTACTTATATTGGTTCTTGTGTCAAGGTTCTACTGATGTTATTCATGATGAACCATTTTTGTGGCCCATTTTGGCAGTTTGACCTCAAACTGGCTCAGTCTCATTCTTACCCTCTTCCTCCATATTATATAATTTAGTTATCCAATACCTAGACACTTGCTATTGCATTATAGTGATCCTGTTAAATGTGTTCCTTTAGTGTCTGGAGTGATTATATTGATATATTCTTTCAACTTCTTTTCAATGAAGTTCCTTAACCTTCCTTCTGTCTTCAATGATAGTTGTGCAGGATAAACTATTCTAGACTGAAATACTTTTTCTTTGAGTACTTTCAATACCTCTAGCTAGTCCTTTAGATAGTATAAAAGCTGCTCTTTTAAATATTACACTTCTTTCTTTTGATGCTATTAATATTCTGTGACTGCCTTTCAGCAATTTAATGTGTCTAAGAATTTGTTCATCTTATATTATTTTGTTTGGGACTCTGAGTCTCTTAAACCATAACATCTGATTCGTTTCCAGAAAGATGTTCCTCACAATATTCGTTTAAATTTTCTGTGCCTTTTTATTTCTGTGCCTCTGAATCCCCATGACACAGATAATATTTTTCTTCAGTACACCATTTGCTGTTTTCATCTTCTTTATTCATTTCCCCATTGTTCTTATTTTGTATGTAATACAAAATGTTTTCAAGCTAGCTAAATTTCTCCAGTACTTAACATTTATGTACTACTGATGTCCACTAAATTATTTTTGTAATATTTTAGATGTATTAGTTCCAGTTTTATGCTCTCAATTTATCAGTCTTCAGTGTGTTCTTATTTTTGATTACTACTCCTTTTTCTTAATTTGGCAAGACAATAAATATTATCTTAAATTTCTCATCAAGAATATTTTGTCAGGTAGACTTCTTCCAGGAAAAAATAAGACTTTTTTTTTAATTTTACTTCAGTTTTTTTGTGTTTTGTTCCTCTCTCTTCATTTCTATGGTTTATATTAGAAAGTTTACTTATCTCAATAGCTTGGCTTTATATTTCTCCACAAGAAACTGTATATTCCTAACTTTTCTACCCAGGACTTTTTGATGTCTACTATTTTTACAGATTCATGTTTCTATACCTGTACAGATTGCGGGATAACTTTTGTCAATAAGGGTAATAGGTAGGAATAACCAGAGCAATGAGATTTCCAAATTTCACCTCAAATTAAGCATCAAAATTTCAAGCTTCTGACAGTGTTTCAGGTAACATGGCTATGTATTAGATTTAATCTGCTTGAACATATTGGCAAAAATGTCTCAAACTTCTTCCTGCCAGCCTCTACCTCTAGGTTTTGTTTGAGCGATCAATGTAGTGATTATTGAGATTCTATAAATTTGGGAAACTTCTAGACACGAGAGTTAGGAATTCATCTCTTTTCCTCTTTCCACCTCTGAATAAGGAAATTTTCCCTAAGGCAGCTACTCCTAATATTATAATCTAGATGGTTCATTCTTTTGAGAGAATTAAATTGTTGTCTAAACTTTTGGCCCTATGGGGAGTAATGTATTTGTTCACATAGCACAGACTCAGGTTGTAGTTAGTAGTAAACTCCTGTCTGCTGAGAAGACACAGATGAGCTAAAAAAGTGGTTCTAGCTTCAACTTTTCTAGTTTGTGAGTTCCAGGGGCAAGACAGGAATCATCTATCATAACCCTTATTCCCATACTTCTTCAATATTATACCTTTTCCCTGAACTCTGATTCTGTGTACCCCGTTCTCCAGCATGATACCCAGCTTTAAATTCCCTAATATAAGTTTGTGCCTCTTTAGTTCCCTAAGTTTGTGCCTCTTTAGTTCAGTAACTCCATAAAGCAACAACCCCTCTAGTCTTGTGATGTTACTGGCTTAATATTACCCTGAACACCTTTTTAATCACAGTTGTTACTACTCTATTCTGCTATGCCATTGCTCTAGCTACAAGCAGTGGTCATTCATCCATCCTTCAGAAGTTGTTACTTTCATTCTGTTGTAACTTGTGAATACGTAGAGGATTGAACCTGACATCACTCTGTTGACATTTTGTCAAAATTCTTTCTGAATTTTTTTATATCCAGATTCTCAAATTTTAAAGAGAAAAGGCAGAAAAACAGTGAATGAGAAATAGAAAGGGAGGGAGGAGGAAGAAAGTAAAAGAAAAAGAAAACCATTTGATTTTCCTGTGTAGAATTTCTTTTTCTGTGACCCAATCAAATCAAATGTAGTCCATACCAATTCTATCCCATGGAGGAGCTCTAAGCTTTCCTAAGAATAGCAAAAACTCAAACTAATCCATATCTCCATATCTTTCCCCTAAATGATCGTCCTGGACTTAGGAGTCTTTTTTTTTTTTTTATGTATTCTAATGACTCTAAGTATAGGGAAACAATAAAAAAAAATATTCTATGGATATGAATCAGGCACCAGCATTAGAGGGGAGAAAACCATATTTTGAGTTTTAATTTTAAGAAGAAATCTGTTCCCTTTAAATCTTTGTTAACAGGATATAGTAAATTCAACAGTAATTTCTAATGATAAAAACTTTTGTGAACAAATTCACTATTTTAGCATTATCATACAAATAGAGATGAATGTATACTCTATTCAAAAAGCTATTAGAATATCTTATGTAGAGAAAAGCATTCCTTTTAATTATAAAAATTTTATATGTATTCATATACTTCTAAGTTTTGTTTATGATTGCAAATGAACTCACTCATAATTTCTCACCAATAGTTGAACAAAAATATAATTATAGATCATACTTTTAAATATCTGATAATTATTTAAATATAGCTCTTATTCAAGTCTATATATAATATTTCAGTTTGAAGAAAATGTGACATACAAAGATATATTTCTTTCTTGCATTCACTCTCCAAAATTATGCAATTGTCTTAATAAAAATGATTTAGGTATTGTGATTCAGTCAACATATTTTGTGTAGCAGAGCGGAAGAGAGACTTCAATGTAATTAAATATATGAAAATTATATTTAAAAAATTATGAAAGTGTATATATAAGTATTTAATTTATCAAAATCTATTGATTAACAATACTTTGAGCAAATTATTCTTTAAAACAATAGGATTTTTGAAAACTTTTACCTCACTAGAGTCTCAACTGACTTTGAAGAAGTGCTATTTAATATAATCCCATGTTCATTAACAGCACACATAATTGTTATTGTTTAATAATTGTCTTTTGTTAAGATTTATTTACCCTGTTGAAAATTCAGTTTTGTTCCTTTTCTTCTTGTATCACAGATATTCCTTTGGGAATCACCTTCCTCAGCCTGAAGGATATCCTTCCGATTTTTCTTTAATAATTGCAAGCTCTAAATGGGTCTGAAAACATCACTGGGGATATAGATTTCTAGGTGGAAACTTTTTTATTCAATACCTTGCCATGTACTATTGCTCTTTAGAAGTAGGACTGTCAATCTTACTATCATGTTTAAAGGATGTTTTCTCTCTCACTCTCTTTTTAAATTATTATTTGGTCACCAGTTATGCTTTGATTCTATTTATCTGGCTTAGGATTCCTTGGTCTTCTTGAATATATGCCTTTGCCCCTCCCCCCCGGAAAATCCTCCCCATTCCCCATTTAATAGCACACTTTCTCCTTCTTTTAAATACATTGCTAACTTTTCTTTTATATCCTGTCTTTGTCACCATCTGCTGTATTCTTGTCATTTCATTGCCATATTTCCTAGTTTCTTTGTTGTATTATCAGTTATATTTAATAAGTTAGCTTGTAAATACATTAACTCAGTTATTATTTTAGGTTACTCAATATTTAATTTATATATTTTTCTCATATCAGCTAGGTAACTACATATAATATGTATTTTTAAAGTTTTTAAAAATTTGAACAAAGTAAACAAAGTTGTATATTTTGTGTGTGATAATTCTGATATTTATGTAATCCATTTAAAAATAAGCTAACTTTTACTATGACTTATTGAGTTACTTTGAATCCTATTATAAAGTTTCATTTCTCCAAAAAAGGAGCTTGTGTTTCAGCTGAATGGTTTGTCTGAATAAACTAATCTGCCATCACATGGAAAATAAATACCTTCATGCCATCCAATCTAAACCTTTTAAATATAAATAAAATTCTCAAAATTTATGTTGTATTTTGTGAATACATCCCTTAGATAATATTCAGGTTTTAATGATAATTTGTTTTATCATGAAGGCTTAGTAAAAGGGCTCATGTGTAGCTTGCTTTCTAATTCTTTTTTTCTATCATTGCCTTTTGTACAGAAATTTTTATGTGTCCTAATCTGAATATGTATTTTAAATTTTTGTACCTTTTTAAACAATAGTTTATTAAGATAATTTACATAAGAAATAAACGTATGTAAAAACTTGATAAGTTTGGAGATAGATGGACATATTTATTACCATGATTATGATGATGGTTATATGAGTATGTAGAAATTTTTATTAATATTTATAAAACTGTCTTTTGCTATTGCTTAGTATGCTAGTCTAATGTGGATCTCAATAAGAAAGTTCCATAGCAAAGTCGGAAATAACCACTTCGTTTTTGCAACAATTAAAACATTCAACTTATAATAAAGCTTAAAAATAGCAACAAAACTGTAATTTAGTATAACAGAATGAATAAATAAAACTACTTAGAAATGAATGAGCCATGTGTTTAAAATTTACATAAATTTTGATGGCAGAAGAAAGAGATATAACTATAGGTGGACTTTTTAATCATTATTTTGAGCATATTTTCTAAATAGTTTAATAGATTTAAATATTTATGGTAGTATTTTCTGTAATGTTTTATTTTACTGTAGTCTTATACATATATTATTAGGATTAAACCTATTATCTCTTGCCAAAGATATATTAAAAGTATAGGAAGGGAAAATAAAAAGAAGTTTAATTTTTTTTCTTTGTATGCTAAGCATCTGAGATAAGGGAGAATGAAGAATGAAATGAAAATTTAATTAAAGGCATTTTAAGCTCTTAATATATAAATCAGAAATGTAGTGTCAACTAATAAAAACTTCAAGGACTACTTAAATCAATATCTTGATAAGGTGTCCATAATTAAGAAGGGATTTTGAAATAATAGATTTCTGTTACTTATCTGCTTGGTGATGCTGATCATAAAAAATATGAACAAGAAAACCCAATTTTCTTCATGTAAATAGGAGTATTTATAATATTTCTAATCAACTGGAGTGTCCAAAAATAGATGTAAAATACTATATACAAATTAGAGATTTGAGACTGTGTATATTTTGTTATTATTTTATTGTGGTCTATTCAGTCCTCCTATGCTTCCTGTGTATATTCTAAAGTTAAAATGATACTCAGTTATTTTACTCATTCAGATAATGATGTGCTTTGTAGGTGCAATCTGGTAGCCATTGTGTTCAGTTCTCCAGGATAGATAGTAGCATATAGTTAGTGAAAGGATGTATAATTCATATAAGAAACAAGATTTTTACGGAGACTGAATAACTTCCATATATAAGTACAACTGTTTTTCAATAGATGTAGTTGTGATGAATAAAGTGGATTAAAGTAGACAATTTTAAGAAGTATTTTGTCAGCTTTATTAATAATATAATCATGAGGACGGTTGCATGTAAGGAAAAACTGTATTCATAAGCATATAGAAATATGTTAATGTTCAAATGAAAGAAGAGAATACAGGGAAAGAAACTGATTGGTTATACTCAGCAGGTATCATTTGAACACTTATTTCATTTGAACACTTATTTCTATACTAGACATAGAATTAAGTGCTGCTTTAAGTTGGGGAGTAGATACTTGGCAGAGAAATACTGAGTGTGTATGGTTCTCTGGTATAAAGAAGAGAGATGTGGAAGAAACTTAGTTCCTTCCAGAGCTCTCTCAGATAATCTAGTCAGCCCTGAACAATTGTATTTAGACCATAGTCCAAGATATATACTTCCAGGTGTGTGTAGCCATTAAATGGCCTGTCTGTTAAAAAGGAAATATTCATCCTTCCACCTGGTCTCACACCCTGCTTATCACAGGGAGGTGAAACACAAAAAGTAACTCTATTTTGCATATGTCTTAACACTGAATTAGTTTAATTATCTTTGAAAACTTTTGCTATTGAAGCTGCTGTCTTTGTATATTGACTATTAGAATTTTTTTTACAGAATTGGAATCAGTAGTTTATTGTTTCAAGGAATCTGATTTGCTAGGATATATTTTATTTTATTTTAATAAAAAATAGCTTTTATTCAGCTAAATGCACACACAAAAACACTTACCCCTGCCTACTCCACACTTAAATATGTGTATACATCTGAGAAAATGGTACAAAACTTTTGTGAAAAGCTATTATACCTTCTTTGATAGTCCCTGACATTTTCTCTTTTCTTTCCTTTTTATTGTTTAATTTTGGTATTATTATTATTCATTGTTCTCTACCCCAGGGTTCTCCCACCACCATACACCTTCTCACCTGTGAACCATCCTCTTAATCTTTTGTGCCCCTCCCACCCCTGATTCTCCCCTACCCCTCTCATGTTCTGTGCTTCAATTCTGCTGAAAGTTAGTATTACATTTTTCTTGGTTGTTTCTTTGTTTGTTTCCCCTATATCCCCTATATAAGTGAGACCATTCAATATTTCCTTTTTTTCTTTATGGCTTATTTCTTCCAGCATGATTCCTTCTATTCCATCCATGTTGCTGCTAATGACATGTCTGTCTCTTTTGATAGATGAATAATATTACATTGTGCACATATACACAGTTTTCTGAACCTTTTGTCTGTTTGGGGGCATTTGGGGATGTTTTCATGTAGGATATATTTTATTAATATTCAACAATCTTACTGAGACTTAAAAACTAGATAGGCAAAGATTTTCCTGACTCACTGCTGCCACAAATCATATACTTTACCATCTAATCTGTTTCTAGCATTGCTAACAATTGTTAGTCTCTATTAAAAGACCTAAACTGTGAGGCTAAGCCCAAGCTTGGCTGATTTGTTATCACTAAATGTATTATATATTGAATTATATATATATATACATATAGGATCATATATATGTAATTACATCCATGTAGAAATATAGTATAACATTGTTTAAAAGAAATAATGAAACTTCTCTAATTTATTATGTTTCTACTACTATTTAGAAAAGAATATTACCCAAATTGAAGCACATAATGCATCCAACAGCTTTGTCACAACTTTTGGAGAAAAATGCACAGATATTCCATGGAGAAATATAACAGCATGAAATCCTGAGATGCTAGGTATTTCTATAAAAACTATCATCTTGCTATTTAATTCCCCAAAGTGACTTATTGATATTTCCCCTATTATTTATGGTAAATTACACTTATGAATTAAAAATGCATCAAACCCTAAAACTAACAAAAAGAAGCATTTCTCTCAGACACAATTGCTATAATACATTTAGAGCTATTGAAATATATTACATTGTCCTGTTGCCAATGATATACATGAAGTAGAATATTTCCTCACCTATATTGACAGATATTGCAAAATTTCTGTCAATATAGTAAAAGACTAACAAAACTGAGACAAAAGAAAAAGTTGGAAACTTGACTACCTCAAACAGTGTGCATTAAGGAGCATAACACTGAAGTCAGAAGGCTCATCACAGAACTATGCTCAGCATTAACACAACAGGGTTCCAGCACCTTCCCAGAAAATACTGCACATCCAGGCATATCTTTGAATTTTCATTACCAACCAGAATAGTGAACCAAAGACCAGAAAGAACCAAAAAAATAAAAAATAAAAAATGGATGATCTATCAACAACCAAATTAACCCCATAATCTTTCCCCACTTAAAAATAATTAGTAAGTTTGAAATGTCTTGAGCAAAGGAAATTTGGTGAAAACATTTTTCCAAAGTATTCACTTTTTATCAAATACCTTAGGGAAATCTATACCCATGAACTTTTCGGGAAAAAAGAGACTATTTATATGCAATTTAAGAGGCACTGTGATATGTTTCTTAACTATAGCAGTCCTTAATAATTAACAAAAGTGGCAGGTACTATTATTCCCCCATTTATCAGTGAGTTGAAATGATATTTAAGAACTTGCTGAGGGTTACTTTATTAGCAATCTACATTTGGGCCCAAAATATTACTCTAATGTCAAATCTCACTCAACGGAATCTACTCTAATACCTTGCCACAAAATAACATAAAAATGCAACAATTCAAATTCTTATTTTTCCCATGCTATCTCCATGACTCTTCATTTCCTTAAAATGCTTCTTAAAATATCATCTATGACAATCCGCATAACTATTGAAAAAAGTCACTTATTGACAAAAAAGCAACTAACGTTAAATTCTCTTTGCGCAAATATATCATTAAATCTTTGTTACTTCCTCTAACTACATAATTTCTTCCCCACAACATATTTCTAATCATCTCTTTTCAATTTCCTTAACAGATATAAAGAGGCTTTTCTTTTTATTACAGTATTTCCCCTCAAATAAGAATCCTTGGAAACAGCTATGCTCCTTTGGTATTTCAGAATGAATATGGATTCATTAAGCAAATTTTCTACATTTTCTAAGTATAATACTGTGAGACTTCACCACTGATGAGGCAAGTAAGGAATCCATTTGCTCTGCCAGAAGCTTTGTTAATTCTTGTAAAAACTGGCAGCAGTTCAGTATTACAGGGAGACATACTAAAGTTCTACCAGGAGATAAATATAAATACTGTATTGAATAGTTATACTCAACCAAATGTGTTAGAACAGAAAAAAAACATTTTATGACATCTTAACTTGCACTAGGATTTTTAAAGAAGCAGGTAAACATAAAATATATATAAAGAATACTTAGCTTTCTTGTTCATTTCTATGTTTTACATGTTTTTAAATGGAAGTCAATAGAATTAACTCATTGTTTAAAATTTGTATGTATATTTTAATGCATATTTTACTGGAGGCTTCTTTACTATGAAAATATTTTTTTTAAAAAGCAATTTCCAATGAATTAGTCTGAATCCCTTAACAGACCTATTTTAAATTTAGCAAGGATTTATAATTTAAAAAAAAAGTATTTAGGTCACTGCTAGGCACATTAACAGTAGCATTATCTTGCCACCAAGTGGTAGTTTCTGAATTGCATTGCAGGACTTTTATTTTCACAAATGTATCTTCTACATTATGTATTTGCTAAAAATCAAACCCACCATAGCAGTAAAAATAGCAAGAAGTAGCAATGTTATATGCTTCTCCAAGAATATTCATATTCATGCAGCATTTATAAAAGAACTTTGCATTTGTCCCTCTTGACTTGTTGAATTGATTCATATCCCATCAAGTTTTAAAGTATCTAAAATAAACAGAGGTTTAAGGTACTCTAAGAATTTCATTAAGGAAAGACATTGAATTTGAAGCATAGTATTATCTTTTAATCTCTTAAATAGTTGAGTTCTGTCATTCTCCAAAATATATTGAAATTTTAATCCCCCATACTTCAAAATGTGACCTTTTTTGGCAATGGAGTAGTTATAGGTGAAATCACTTTTAATGTACTCATATTGGAATATAATTGTCTACTAATCCAAGATGATGCGGTTCCTTCTGCGAACAGGGCAATTTGGATGCAGATACATAGAGATGACCATGTGAACACGAGGTAGAGAGTAGAGATGCATCTATAAGCAAAGTAACATCAAGAATTGCTGGTTTCAGAGAGCCCCTATGACATGGTAATGTCAGATTGTTAAACTCCACACCTGTTACCACAACAAATTTCTGTTATTTAACCCACTTAATTTGGGATACTTTTTTACATCAGTTCCAGAAAACTCATCTCTCTTTTGAAAATTAAAATATTGGCGCTAGATTATTGATAATAAACTGATAATAATACAAAGATTTGTGGAATGCTCAAGTTGTAACTGAGCTCCCCAAATGACAAACACATTTACTGAATTGTTAATGCACTGTAATCTAAGAATAAAAAAATATATAGATTCTGATAAGTGAATGCCAAAGCTATATGAGAATGAAGAAGCAAAAATGGGCAAAGAGGGTAACCATCTATGCTGGCTAATTTGCCTAAGCAAAGGCAAAATAAACTCCTATCTTTATCACAAAATTTAGTTTTGCAAATTGTAGTCCAACTCCAATCCTCCCACAAAGGCTGAGATTTAGGATTTTTTTTTTTCTTTTTCTTTTTTTTTTTTTAGACTGGGTCTCACTATTTGTCCAGTGAATCACGTTGCCCGGAGTACCAGGGATTCAAGCAATCCCCAGCCTCAGCTTCCCAAGTAACTGGGATTACAGGCATGTGTAACCACGCCCAGCTATTTTGGGGGGGGGCTAGGGCTCCCTGTGTTGCCCAGAGCGGGACTCGAACTGCGAATCCCTAACCCCAGTTGCTTAATAGGCTGGCTTACAGGCAGGAACCACAGTGCCCCGCCTTGAAAACCAGCTGTTTTAAAGCTGACAGTTTTGCATATCTTAAAGCTGACAGTTTTGCATATCTTAAAGCTGGAAAGTATTTTTTTTCTCTCCCCCTTTTGAGACTAGGTCTAGCTAGCTATTTTTGCCTGTGGAACCTCAGACTTCAGTTGCCCGGGGTAACAGACTCAAGCAATCCACAGCCTCAGCTTCCCAGATAGCTGGGATTACAGGCGCACACCACTAAACCCAGCTGTATTTTTTTTTGGAACAAGGTCTCGATATGTACCCACGGTGGGACTTGAACCATGATCCCTGGACCCGGCCGTAGCTTCCTAGGCTGCCACTTACAGGCATGTGCCATCATGCCCAGCTATCTTTATTGATAATTTCATTTCAGAGAAGATTTCCTGATTTGTATTATAGTCTTAGGTTTAAAAACTGCTAAGAAGTTTTCAAGAGGGTCAAAGAAAAATTATTACAAGTTTTCTGAATAAAAAATAAAAAATATTACAAGTTTTCTAAATAAATACTCTTAAAAAATAGAGGGCCTCATGGAGCATGAGAGGGGAAGGGAGGTATATCAGAGGAGGAAGGGGCACAGAAGACTAGGACTATGGTTTAAGTGTGATAAATTGGTGGAAGAACCCCAGGGTAGATAATGATAAAATAAAATAAATAATATAATTTTAAAAAATAGAGGGACTGTGCTTAGACTGGGGTGAGGGGAAGCAATGTACTTCAAAGGAGAAAGAAGCCTTTGTAAAGCTTAGTCAAGTTTAGTCAAGTTAAAACCTTCTTAGTTAATTCTTATGAAAAGGTCTTTACAACCTGATAGAAGTTGTGGGTATTAGTCTCAAGTTCTTCATGCCCTTCGGGTTCAAGCCCAAAGTCTGTGGTTTTTAGTTTATCAATTGTTTATCCAATCTTTCAAACTATCCCAAAATTCTCTATCACCGATAAAGTCTTCTCCCTTATGCTAACTTGGACCATGATAAAGCCACTTGATTGATCCCTTTCTATCATCTTTGTCATCAGTGTAACTACCTTAGAATTCATGAGGGATAAAGAGAAAACAAAGAGACAAGAAAAATTTAAAACTAACTCTCAACAAAATTGAGTCATGGAGCATGAGAGGGGGTGTGAGGGAAGCAGGATTGGGAGTGGCATGAAAGTGGAAGTGGTTCACAGGTGATAAGGTGGTGGGAGAACCCCAGGGTAGATAATGATGTAAAATAGAACAAATAAATAAATCTAATTTAATTTTTAAAAAGCAACTTAGGCCTCTTTTTGTCGCTTGGTAGCTTAATCACTAATTCTTCATTATTAAAGAACAAATGTGATTTTTAAGAAAATTCATTAACATGGTTAATTGAAATGTTTGTCCCCACTATTTGTAAGGCAAATAATATCATTTGTAAAAAGCAAAGCAACTCAATGGGGATTAGTTCAGTAGAATAATGCTTTCTTACAGTCAGATCCCTGCTCACTAACTTTTGACAATGAACAGGTCATATAATTTCTGGTAACACAGTAACTTAATTATTCAAAGTTAAATTAGAGAAGGGGATATCCTGTTTTGTCATCCCAAGGCTATTTTGGCAAAGAGGATTAGTAGCAAAATTATTTCCTTTTCAGTCTTTTACCTTTTGGTTAAATATGTCTCCCAAAGAGAAAGAAAGGTACAGTACCATGGAAATTATTTATACAATAATTTCAGGATTTAATTTTCTTTTCTTCTTAAATAATAGTAGAGGGAAAAAAAAATCCCAAAGCTATCTCCTTAGGCAATTTTCCCAGGGTTCTAATTACCTGGGCCATTAAAAGTGTTATTTTTGTGTTTGCCTGGGAGTGTTTGTGTGAGAATTTTTGATAAGAAAAATATAGGAAATAATAAAGTTCATAACCCCCACTTAGTAAAACATCTACTCTGGAAGGATTCGAAGGTCTCTTGGGTAAATTTACTTTAAACTTGTTAATATCCATTTAATATAGCATTTCTCTAGAAATTATTTAAAAGAATGAGGGCACAAGTATTTGACTTCAAGAAGATGGTGTAAAGAGTAAAACAGCACTGAAAGCTTACTCTGGAGTTATGAAAATAAATAGGAAAAGAAAAATCATATTTTTACATATCTTAGAATCTCAATTTTAATCTTAGTTAAGATGAAGTTAAATTGAAAATTCAGAATATAAATACTATTTCTCATGTTGTGATTTTATCAAAACCCTGTCAATGTATTTTTTAATAATTACCAGCTATAAACTGTTTTTAGCTGCAATAACTAGGAAAATAGGAGTTATGCTAGTCTTTGTATGCTGAAACTTTTAACAATATTTCTAAGGTCCTTTAGTGTCTCTAGTATCAGAACAATTTTGAATTAAATATTAAAATTTTCACTGTGACTTCAGAATAGCCAGGGTTTTTTGTTGTTGTTGTTGTTCTTACCCTTTCAGTAAAATTTTTGTTTCCTTAATATAGCCCCCTTAAGGGTAGTAATGTTTGTAAAAGACATCACATAAAAAATGTTTCCTTATATGCATATTATAAACTCTTGATACTGTTATTAAGCAGGAGCTCCCTGAATAATACACGTGGAGTAAGCACTAAGGCATCTACTTTTGAGATAAAAAAGAGCTTTATAGTGATGTCTACCAGCAAGGTGACAGAAGACAAGGCTTAAATTTATCTTCTCCATCTGGGGCCTAGCATTGATTGTAGGGAATTGGAAGTAAAAAACTGTGAATGAGAAAATTATGGACATTGCAAAATTTGATTGATCATTCACAATTTGGTTCAGTTATGGAAAAGTCCTTTCCAGAAAATTGAATCTTTCTTATTGAGAAACCCTTCACTTTGGGATTTATTCCAGGCAGTTCCATTTATTTTGGCTTCCATACCCCAATTAAATGAAGTTTAATCATTTTTGCATATGTTTGGGTCCTATAATCTGTGGACATGTGTCGAGTTCTCCTGCTTTGTGAAATGAGTTTAAATGCAAACACATCATTATTCAAGCATATTCATGAAGCATAATAATAGTTGGCCCTGACTTCCATACAGAAGTAATAATTTTACAATAATATGTAAATATAACTGCAGTAATAATATCCTGAATAATCATTAGATATCTTTAAGAATAAACAATATAAAAAGTAGTTCATATGCATCTAGCATGTTATGGGAAATAGTCCCATATATTCCTACTTGAATATTTCACAGGTTTTTTTTTTCCAACTAGTTGTATAGAAATAGAAATTATATTGAAAAATTAAGAGAACCAATGGAAATAAAATAAAAAATATTGTTCATTGTCTTTTTTTATTAATTCACTAATATAAAACACCAATTTCCTGTTTAGCTTGTGGATCAAAATCACAATCTGAACATAAAAGCAAATGTAAAATATGCTAGCTAAGTTAGTATATGAATTATATGTTGTAAAATCTTACTAATTTGCTACAAGTGTGCTTTATATATAATTTTGAATACTCCAGCATCAATACAAAAATTGAAAGATGATCTGGATACCAGCTAGATAATTCTTTAAAAATTGGATTAATCTAATGGAAGATTCACTTTACAACATTCTTCAAGCAATCAAATGATGGATTTTACAGGGCAATTTCTGACAGTAAACATAGTAATAAGTAAATTCAGTTATAGTGTTTTAAACATAAAATTGATTTATCTTTATATTGTCACCTTAAGATAATGGATTCTTATACAATTATGACATAAAATGCTATAATACCCTGAATAGAATAGTGAGGCATTATAACAAACAAACAAACAAACAAACAAAAAGAATGAAAAGAAAAAGAAAGAAAAATTTAAAAAAAACATATCTTAAAAGATATGTCTGAGATATATATGATGTTTTAGTCATACTACTGAAACATATAGAATATACAAAAATCATAATTCAAAAAATGTTAAATAAGTGCTAAAGAAGTTCAGTATGGATTATGGTGTCATGAGAACTGATCCTCTTTGGTGAAGTCATTAATGCATATTGAGACAAGAAGACATAATTAGATTTCTTCATCTTCTCTCATGGAAAATTATGCACCACAATGGGTAGATTTCACTATGTATTGTTTCGGGGACTGGATAAGTAATCAAAATAGCTTAGCAAAAGAAAATGAATTTAGTGTATGCATGGAGAATTTATATGGTTGTATATTCTAAAGCAAAATGGCACAGATTGTGGATATATATTTGGTTTAAGGCATCAAGAGTGAAAAAGTACTTCACATGATAAGAAATGGGTAATTTTATCTTTTATTTTTCTGAGTAACAACATAAACCTAGAACTGGCTGATACCCCCCTAAAATATATTTTTTCTAGTTGAAAATTGTAGGAGTGGTGGATGGTAATCTGTGATTGCCACTTTTATTAGGAAAAGGGAAAACTAGCTAGAAGCATGGTTAAAAGCCTTAGGATATTCACTGCTCTTAATTTAAATTAATCTTCATTCTCTATGTATGATTACAGTTTTCCCTGGGCCCACAGGGTCTCAGAGAATTGCAATTTTGTGTTGCCATACCAAGGGGATGCTTATTAGAAAACCCTTTTCTGGGCATATTGAGAAAATCCTATTTGACCCTTTTTGGGAGATCAATCCCAGACTATCATAAGATAGAGTTGACTTTCAAATTTTAAATAGTTTGAATCCCTTAGGGGGTAGAAGTTGTAGTTAATAGTTTTCTAAAAAAAAAAATCGACAAACTGTTTTCCTCCAATGAGCATAACAAATAATCAATTTTGAAAAGAAAAATACAACTCCAAATTTGTTCACTGAATTCCTTAAATATTTAGTACAGTTTGTAACTTCCTCAAATGTTTACTGGGCTATAATTCCAGAGGAGAACATGATTCTATCTAATTTTGGTATGTACTTCCACTTTAATGACTATCACTTATTTTTTTTTAATGTACATAAAGCAGAGTAGGAAAATATAAACTGGTTAATAGGTTATTTTTCTGTCCAAATGTCTTTGTGGAAGTGGAAAGTTCAGTTACACTGTTTATGGATAAGGATCCTTGAATTGACAATAAGGAGGCAAGCTTTGATTTCTGCCTCCTTAGTACAATTAAATGTGTGATTACACACTTTACAGAATTTATTCAACTTCAGCTTAGCATCTATGAACAGGAAACAAACTAAATATTTATTGGTGATTATTTAACTAATATCTAAAGTGTCTAGAATAAATTCTAGCATGGAGCAGGCACTTAAGAGATGATAGCTTAATACTATTTTTTTAAAATTTCTCCATTTTCTGCAGTTCCACATCACATTACCTTAATGGTCTACAGGATAGACTATTAGGCAGCTGTGACAAAAATCTTCTGACAGACTTCTAAGCCAAGGATTGATAATAGTGCAAAATACCTTTCAGTTTTGTTAACATTAAACATTAAGTATCTTTAGACTGTTTCCTTGAATACGATAACTTACTCCTTATCTAAAGTGTCAATGATCAAAGCACTTTCAGCAGGAACAAAGGCATTATTGCCTATAGTGTTAAGTATATATTGCCAAAATAAAACTCCTATGATTGATGTTTGCCCAAAACTGCTAATTTTTCTGTTCTACCATGAGTGACCTAGCAAGACAAAGGTAAAAGCCCAGTGTTCTGCATAAGGTTAAAGGCTTTGTTTCCATATATGAGATAAACTTTATTTACAATCTGTCAATTCACTTGAAGTGAAGGCTATATAAAACTCTAGGTATGTCCTTATATAGTCAATGTGTCCAATTATATCATAGTACAAAGGAAGAATATTTCTAATCAAACATATGTAAATAACTACATAACCATTAAACATACAAACTAGATAAAAGCACTTCATAATTTTGAGATTGAGAAATAAGGTACCAGACTAGTTGCCATTGTTTTAAATGTTTTACTATAATTTTCAAAACCCTAGTCTACTAAAAAAAAAAGGGGGGGGGAGTTATCTGTAAACCAATAAGAAAAAGACTTCTTTGTAAACATAACAGATGACAACAGATGTTCAAAACTCCATCCATAATTTTAAAAAGTTTTCCTTCTCATTAGTTTACTCAGTCCTGTATAACTAATTTTTATTCCGTCATAGAAGGCAACCTGTCACTCTAAATGGCTATAGTTTAAATAAAAATACAGTATATTTTTTAACTATTGAAGGGATGAAACTTTTGTCATATATCATACTTTTAATTATTAAGAGCAAAATAAATTAAGTATAAAAGCAAAAAATCACATATATATTCTAGTATGACAAGAAACTTTTTGCTCTCTGGAACTATTATACTATCTCTCCTTAATATCAAACTGCATACCTCCATACCAATTGATTTAACAAAGAGAAAACTATTTTAAAAAAATAAAATATTGACATGTGTAACAAGATGGATGAAAAAAGTGATTATGATGCACAAAATAAGTCAGGAGAAAAACAATAGATGATTTCACCCATGTGTGGAATATAAAGAAAGCAGAGAGAAAAAGAGAAACTTGTAATATGAGTACAGCACTGTGGCTTTGGGTTTGAAGCGAAGAGTGGCGAGACCCCAGTATACAGTGGTAGAGGAGTACTGGGTTCTTTGATGGTAGATATAGTGTGGTAACAAACATTTAATAACATGTGAACCAATATTCCTAAAATATATACAGTGCTGTAAATCACTGTTACTAGATTCATCATTAAGTGAGAGAACAAAATTCAAGTTTTGTCAGTAATATAAAAAGTGGCAGTAAAGAATTCATAAGATTTTATTTTTCATTTAAACAAATACATCCAAACAGAACTGTCCTTGTCAAAATTTTAGTATATTTTATTGCTTCTTTTCAGACTAATTATATACAGGTATGTACCAAAATATTTCAACTTCACTTTGACTCAAACCTTTTACCACTTTCTGTATTCCTGCAAATTAATATTTTGATATATTTTTTACCTTCTGATATAACCACACATTTTTATTTCAGTATATTAGTTTCTTTGTCTCCTTTCCTTTGATAATACAAAACTGCCATCATGATTATAATATACGTGAGCCACAAACAATCATCAATGCACATTCTTATTTTTAATATCATTGTATCTAATTCAGCCTTATCATAAATATTAATTACAGTTACAACTGAAATGTTTTCCTCAGACATAAAGAATATTTGGAAAAGGGTAGTTTTATCTTTTATTTAGCTAGCAGCATCTATTTTATGTTCCCTGACAATCACATACACATACCTATTTATATTTTTAAAGTAATATATATGTATATATAGCATGTAAACTGTCAGTATTCTATTGCTGCATAGTTCTATTACTGTATAATCATTTTTCTCTCTTAAAATAGTACATATTTGTTATCTTAGTTTTCATGACACTGGAGTTTAGTTATGGTTTTGCCAGTCTGAAATCAATGTCTCTGGTTGCCTGTACTGTAATAATTACCTAGGTTTGGATTTTTTCTTTTAAGTGTTCATGCTAGCTCCTGGCAAAATTAAGTTTCCCAAGTCAGTAGGATTTCTGTTCCATTCTCTTTTTGACTTTTGCAAGTAGACAATCACCTTCAAGGATTTGGCCTCACATTCTATCTTTCTATCTACATGACTCTCACATACCAGACCAGCAGAAGAAGCTACTCTGCTACCCAGTGCTAACTTGAGATTG
This sequence comes from Uropsilus gracilis, assembly GCA_004024945.1. Classification (NCBI taxonomy): domain Eukaryota; kingdom Metazoa; phylum Chordata; class Mammalia; order Eulipotyphla; family Talpidae; genus Uropsilus; species Uropsilus gracilis. The sequence goes on from PVHY01006330.1 coordinate 37,228, forward strand.
CTGAGGTCAGTTGAGGTCTGGGATTTCCTATTCTTTCATCTTGCTGAAACAAGATGTCTAGAATATTTTTATTAAGTATACTTTCCACAAAAGCCCAATTTTTGAAAATTGTAAATATATACTTTTTAATATTCTACACAAAATTTTTCAAATTAGTTGCTGTTCTAACAGCTTCTATGACAAAATACTTTTTTCTGAAAAGGCTATTAGAAAGGATTAGGAGATTTCATTTTAATATTAACACAGCAATCTCTTACAGATAAAATTTTTAAGATTGAAAAGAGCTTACAACTTCAATAATATTTTATCCATAAGTAAAATGAAATAGGCACAGAAAATATGAAAACAACTCATGGGGTTAAAAGGTACCTCAAAAGTTCTTTCCACTTGACCTCTAAGTTAAGGTAAATTCTTGTCCTCATTAAAATATACATTCTTCTCTCTTCTGTTATACAACTGCTTTCTTTCCCACTTACCTTATAATACCCAGTTCCTCCAAGCCATGAAATTTCTTAAGCTAACGAAACACTAATAGGCATCTAAAAGTTCATTATTTGATTTCACCTATTGACAATTTTATACAGAAAGACTGGAATTACAGACAGGATGCCAGTTTCAAAATAAAGGGATAGTTTTCCAAGAAGAACCAGATATATAAACTCTCTCTCTCTGGAGGCAATATTGCCAACAGGAATCCACAATCAAGTCAGACTAGATCCAAAACTGAAAAAAAAAAAAATAGGAGATATTAAACATCTTTCAACCAGCCTTTTGTCATGATGTATATGTTTTATTTTCATCTTCTAATTTTGAGAGAAAAAGACATGTTAGGCCATTAGACAATAACATGTGAGGACTCTGAAATAAGGCCCTTTAGCCACAACGCAGGAAGAGCTTACTGATGTCGAAGGCCAGGGATTACACTGTGGCACTTGTGATTTCCTTGATCCGTGAACTGTTTTCCAATCCAGTGAGTGTGGCAGCTCAGTGGGACTTCTATAAGAGTCTGTTAAAATTCCCAAAATGCTAAAAATGTTAAAATGCTTAAGGAAATGAAAAGCATGTATCAAAATTTCATTTATTTAATGAGGGAACCAGCTAGATACAAAGCTAGTTCAAAAGAGGATTTGCAAACATTATTTATAAAGTTAGTGAAGAAAAGGAACAGCATTTTGAAATCATTAAGTTACAAACAACTGATTTTTGATAAAATTTTAAAAATATCTACTCTATGGGGCAGAAGACCACATATTTTATCAGTTTTATGAAATTATAAACTATATAGATCACAAGTGATTGTTGAAAGATGCATTTCTCAAAAAAATGAAGCAGCCTCATTCAGGCAGCCTAGTCTGCACAGACACACAATTTGTAAATGATAAAAATGTAGTAAAATTGTATTAATTCACAACCAAATTTAGGTATTAGTATGGCAAATAACCATGTTTTTTTAATTCTGTTTACACAATTCATTAATTCCAAATTTTCCTCTTACCCGGAGTAAGCTACTTGCCAGAATTTGGTTATAAATTTTATATAAATATGTTTGTGCCCAACCACATACTGTTGACTTTTGTTATAATTTGCTCCTTGTATCAGTGCTATCATACAGGTTTTTTTTTCTTCTCCGAACAAATACAAAATTTACTCAATGTGATGGGTATGACTAGTTCATTAATGTTCTGAGCATGTTATAATTTATTCCTTTCCTTATAGATGGTAAAAAATTGTTTCCATTTTTTTTTCATTATAAACAATGAAAATATTGGAAATGTTACGTGCCATACATCTATTGAGTGTGCACCAACATGATAGTCAGTTTACTGTCCTAATTTTACAAGCTAATAAGTAGTAGCCAAAGTATTTGTGCATATTTTCATGTCAAAGAGACTATTCAAGAATTACTGCTATACTTTCCACATCTCACATAATTTTGTTTTAGAATATAAGTATGTATGTACACATGCAAAACATATATAGCCAAGAAATTGCAATGTCCTTTAACCAATAACCATGATGAAAGTATCTGCAGTTATACAACTTGAATTTGTTGTTGTATGAGAGTGAACATATAGCATTGGGACTATAAAATATTTCTATAAGAGGATGTACAGATAAGATGATCATATTTAGGTTTTTGTTGGGTACATAGAAAGTGGAGGTTCCTACTGGATTAGGTACTATCAGAAAGTGGAATAATTGTATAACTAGGCATCTCTATATCTCTTATGTGAAGGAGAGAAAATCAGAATAAGGATAAAGATAAAATTGGTAAAGTTATTTGGTGAGAATAAAGGTTGTAACATTTTTGAGAACTGATTAATGATCATTAATTTTTTACTAAGATCTCAGAATAATGTCATCTGATATAGATATTACTTTACCTTGCTGTGTTAAATTATAGGGCAACATGATTTAACTGTAAGTGCTATATCACTTTTTAATAACAACAAATATTAAGTATTTAACACAGATTAATTCCTAAACATCAGGGAGTGCTTGCTTTGCCATTGTCAATAAAATATCACAAAGTCTGGGAGGAGAGAAAGGGAAGTACAGTTATGAAGTTCTTATGTTAAGTGTAAGGTGATATACTAGAAATTGATTCTGAGATAGTATACTAACTCTTGATTCTGAGATTCTTGGTATATCATCATGCCATAATTTAGAGTCCAATCTTCTGCCATAATTTAGATTTTAAATATCTGTCATTTAGTTAATTTCCTAGTTCTCAATATCTCTCCCTATTACCTGCTTCTCCTTCATGTCCCTCCCTCTCCTCTACTCTATGATCCATATGATTCTAATAATATAGTTAAACATTTCTTTTGAATCAATCTTTGGGCATTCCTGTCAAAAAAAAATTTCAATACAAGCATGTTTTTTCATTATGATTTTCAAATTTCCTTAATGTAAGAAATTATTTAACGATCTGCAGTATTGTCCTTGAAACTCTTATGAGTATGGACTGCTAATAATCTTTTTCTTCTTCTTTGAAGGTTCCAGAACAATAGCATCAGCACAAGACTCTTCTGTGTTTTACACACACACACACACACACACACACACAGGCATGCAAGTGTGCACGTGCACAAGCTCTCCGTAAGTCTATCTATGACATCTTTTTATAACAGTATAGCTTAAATACTATTAAAAGCTACTGTTTAGGAGTCAGATAAACTATAAAAATATAAATATATTGCCAAGCTTTTATGAACCCAGGAGAAGGAAACAAAACCTCAATGCAAAATAATGTATTAGATTCTAGAAACCGGAAGTATGTTAGATTGATGAATGAATTTATAAGTGTAGAAAATTGTTTTGCTCCACCCAAGAAAAAAACACAGCACAGAAAACCAGAATCCAATGTGTTCTCAACACGCATGCACACACACCCATCCATACAGGGTAGCTATAAGTTGTAACAGGTGTATGAGTCAAATTGATACTGTGGGAATCATTTCTTAATGCATAGCAAGTCACCATATTGTACCCATTTATATGTGTAAAGGTATATATAAATATATTTCTATAATGAAATTTTAAACAGATTGTTGTCTCTAATTGCTATCTGTGGAATTGAAGCTTACTAGTTTTTTGTTTTGTTTTTTTTTTTTTGCAAACACATATCATTTGAGTGTGTCTTATTTATATCTTGTATGAATCTCAAGACAATGTTAGAGCTCAATGACCTTGAATTGGCTGAATATTTTAAAGAACTTGAAAGATAAATGTGGTTTATAGACTGAATAAGTTTCTAAGCATTGAGAAATAGTAAATGTCATTTTATAGGATCAATAAATAATTCATATGCAATGACAACAAACTCAGATTTCAATATCTAGTAATATATTTCTCTTTAAATATAATTGATCCCATTGGAAAATGAACTCACTGGAACTAGGGCAGTGTCTCATTCATCTATATATTTCTAGCACTGAGTACTGTTCCTAAAACTTATAAAATACCTAATAGAACTGTTTTAAACAAATGAATCATTAGGTTGCAAAAACTAATAGAACTGTTTTAAACAAATGAATCATTAGGTTGCAAAAACATGAGCTAGATACATGAAAAAAAACAATTATTTTAGAGGCACTAAATATTATAAACCTATGCTTATCAATAACTAGAAACTTTCATTTTGAAAGTCCACCTCTAAATATGAGCTATTGCCAATATAGCACATATTTTATTAATGGGTTTATATATATTTTTTTTTATTTTTAAAATATCTGACTTCTTGAGATAAATGAAATAGTCTAGTACACTTCAGGGATATAAATAAAAAAAAAAACCAAGTAAGTAGGTTTATTACCAGAAATGAACCAAAACAAATTGGGAAATATAAATGTGTTTGTTAAAAAAAAACTAGCCCATAACACACAAAAAGAATTTCTAAGTTTTGTTTGTTCAAAGTTTTCTATGCACAAAAAAACTCTTAGTTAACAAAAGTTTTAAATACATTAAATACATTGTTCTACATACAATTAGGATTTTTTTCTACAAATTATAACATTTCACATATTTTGTATTTTAATGACTATAATATTAATATATATAAAATAACCCAATAAATTGCATTTTATGACTTATCTATTTCATAAAACATGGCCATTTTATAAAAATCATAAGGTACAATTTTCTAATGTACATAATGAAGAAATTAGTATACGCCCTGCAAATGTTTCGATGGGAAAAAAATCAGGTAATCATATTGTGCTTCATATTCATAAGCATATTATTTGGTATATAATTTATAACATATTTATAACTTACAACAAATAGGTGTCTTGACTATAGTCAACAATTGGAATAATAATGGTCCCTCTAGGTAAGAGTTCAACTTAATTTTAATTGTGATGAAATTAAAATATATAGTGTTCTTTATTTAACTTGTTTGAAGTAATCCACATAGTGGTAGATTTTCCAGATTAAGTAGGCAATTTACTTCCTGGAGGTCGGTAATTTCATTTTATTTATAATTATTTTATTTTTTGGCTTTATAAATTATTGCTTATCTGCCTGATTGAATAAGATAAAGCTTACCAAGAGACAATTTTTCAGTATACTTTTTCACAAAAGAAAATAAAAATTGAAAACAAGGGTCTTTCCTTAGACCTGCTTTCAGAAGTTGATGATATCATATCTACTTAATCCTACTGACCAGAATTTAGTCACATGGTCACATCACCTATAGTTACTAGAGATGCTGTCAATATTCTGTGTATGTTCAGAATTTGGAACATTATTACTGATTTTTCCAACTTCTCTGATTGCAATTTTCCAACTCTTCAAAGTATTTAGACAATCTTTTCTAATGTATCCAAATCCTAGTTACTGTAGTTTAATTAATGCTGAGCCAATGCTTTTTCATATCTCATTGTTTTATTTTCATTTCATTAATTAAAATCCCTTTTGCAATTAAAAAGAAAAGGCAATATTAGGGAAGAAGGCTATCCCTCTAACATTCATGTATCTGATGATACACTTCTTGAAATACTTAAAACCATGCACCTCCTTCAGAGACATTTTTAAATTATTCCCCCTGATTTCATAGCCAGCTCTACCTATGATATCTGGGTTTCAGACAGATTTGTAGCAATCCTCCTCTAGGGCCAGATACAGGTTTTCATTTCCTATAAGCTAAAAACTAAAAGATACATTGTTTCCCTGCACAAAACAACTGATAGCTACTCATGGAGGAACTAGACAACTTCAATGAAATTCCCATTCTGAAAATACCCACTTTGAAAAGAGATAAATGATGTGAGACAAAGTCACTTTTCACTAGAAGTTCTGCAAAGCAAGAATTATGAAAATTCTCTAACTTGACATAAAAACTTCTTTATTATGTCTTAATTTTAATAAACAATAACCAAATATTTCCATTGATCTTTCTGGTTTCTGGATTTGACATCTGGGAGTTTCTCCCTTACTCATTATCGTGTATGGTTGCATCAAATGATATTGAAGTACACAGCTTCATCTGCCCTGACACATGTAGCCTGCTTGTCTGAAAGTTGTGTACCCAGAGATAGCAAAATGCTTTTGGAGTGGAAAAGTCAAACATATTGTGAGTGATGTTTTGAAACTTTTAGCATCATATTTACTCAAAAACTTAGGATTCTGAACTATTTGCTGTAGGTTGTAGATATAATTTATTAAAGTTAAAATTGTCATCTAAATACAGATTTTAAAGAGAAAGTAATTTACTGACTATTTTCTCTTCCTGCATCATATGTATCTCAATTTAATAAAAAATAACTTGTGAGAAGTAGGCACTACGCTTGGCTGGAAAAGTGTTTTGGGAAAAGATCTCATCTGATAAAGGAAAGGTTGTGAGGGGATTTTCTTGAGGAAGACTCTGAATTTGTCTCCGTATCTTTTTCTGTTCGAAAAATAATTGAGTCCTAGCTTTACAAGACTTAAATTCCAGTTTCTGGTACATGTAAACTGCAGGCATCTTACAGTCCCTTTAGCATAACTAGGCAGAGGTTAGTTTATGAGATGAGGATTTCATGGTTGCTATATTGAAAATTACAGTCACTTAACTGCAGATTGTCATTCAGTTGGCTTTGTTTCCTTATGAAGAGATTAATGTTATACACTATTGGCATAGCTTTGCAGTAGGTTGTTGGAGTTATCATAATAAAATATTGTAGGCTGTTGACTTAAACAATAAAAAAATAATTTTCTTTAAATAGTAAAGGCTATACTTCCGAGATGCCTGACTTAGCAGTGTTAATTTCTTCTGGAACCTGGCTCCTTTAGATTGTCGGTGATAATCTTTCCTTCTATCTTCAAGTGGTCTTCTCCCTATAATTAATAAGTTCCAGGGGCATAATTTTAAACAATATAAATATTTACAACTCTCCTCACCTGCCATGAGAAACCTAGCTTAATGCTGCATATAGTTTGTTCTGTTTCCTCATACAACCAGTCTCCATCTCCATAGGTTCAGGGCTCAAGGTGAGTGAAGAAGGAGTCCTATGAAGGCAAGACCAGAATCAGGGAACTAAAGCATAGTAAGGATATTTTCCACAAAAGGCAGCAGTCAAATGAGGGAATTCTTGGTCTGAATAGAATCAAAAAGTAGGGACATTCTGGTTTCCATTGTAAGAACTAAAATGTGATGAGAACATATAACAGTGGTCCAGAACAGAGATGTACCACCAAATTGAGAAGTGGTCATCCGTTACATGTATACAGGACTCGTGAAGTGAGGAAGGCTGCCAAGTAGGTGGAAAATTTCCTGTGTTTAGTGTAAGAATTGAAGTTGGTGAGGAAAGCATCCATGTTGAGGATGACCTGAATAAGGTGTCAAACTCCTTCCAGAGAAAGGAAAAGGATAATAGATCAGATGTGCAGTAGGGGGCTAAATACAACCCAGACTACTATGACAGAGCACAAGGATGTGAAGTGGTTACATATCTCACCATTAGTGAAAAAGTATGATAACTCTGGACCTAAAGAATAAAACTTAAATTCCAGTGTCTTCATTTTATAGTCTTTCAATAAATAATATTCCTGAACTTTTCCCTAGTCTTTAAATAAAGTACTTGCAGTTTTCAAAAGTTGTTTCTAATAATGGGACTTCATTCCTACATAGTGCATGTGCTAATCTCTTATATTTTGATGTGATCCTTAAATATCACTTAATGGAGAAATTACATTCTATTAATTGCTACTAGGTTTCTGGTTTTGATACTAATGAGTGATATTTTGCCACTAATATTTAGCTTTAAAATCTAGAGAAGTATATATTTTGTATTGAATTAAAAATATAATAGGTTTTGAAAAAATTTTTATTCATGTTTTAGAATTCATTTAGGAGTAATATTCCAAATCTGTAGTTTCTATAGATGTTGAATTAGAATTCAGAAAATTAACACTGAATCAAATATTGTTATTTCCACTACCCACAGTAGCAATGTGTTTGTGTATTAGTGACTCAGAAAACACTACTGTTGCTGCAAACTGTTCAGTTTGTGCCAAATATTTTTGCTCTTCCATCCCAGCTTGGAAATGCCATGTTTTTCAGCTATTCAACTTCCACCTGCCAAAAAGCAATGGTCTACATCTGCTTGTTCCATTTTTTTGTTCTAAATCAAAATTCATTGTCAAATGGATACTTAATAAATTATCTATATGCTATAACTGTTGATGATAGTAACAAACAACATTTATTTTCCCAAGTGCATGAAGCATCAAAAATGATTTTCTAATGTATGTTTTTCAAATAGGTATAAGAAAACATGAAAGGATTTTGAAACTTTGATCTAATAAAGAACTCTTTCTGGTAAACATATAACATGTGCATATATGCATGATCTATGTGGATAATATACGATATAAATAATTATATCTTTGATCTATGAAAGTTGGTGCTTATATTTTGGATTCAGTCTCATCATACATTCAGCTGATTTCATGGAAGGTGAGCAGAGCCCAACTTTTGTCATTGGATAATCAGAAGTAAAAGTAACTAAAGAAATTAAAATTTAGGTCACGTTTGTAAAATTTCAGTATTAACTCAAGTTTTGAAACTTTTTGAGATTTCCTTGCAATTTAGCTGAAGTGTCATAATGTGGAGAAGTAGATTTTAGCAAATTCTGTGATTGAACGTTTTCACACTAGTATGACTGCTTCACATTTGCACTGTAGCTTTTACTAAAGTGGTTTCACAAAACTATCTTTAGAGAAATCAAGTGATATTTTCTACTTAACACTTATTAAAACTGTCCACGTTATTGGGGTAACATTGGTTTACAACACTATTCTTAATGTTGGGGAAAAGCTTCATGCCTCCTCATTTATGGTGCCACAGCCCCAGCATCTACTGTGAAGGCTGGTCTGCTTCCCAGACAAGACCTGGGCTCACTGGAATCTACTCAGATCAGTCACGGTGGAGGTTGCTCCAAAGCCCCTCCCAGGACTTGCTGGTACCGGTGGGCGCCCCTCCTGCTAGTAGAGCTGCTTCATGAACCTGTCGCAGGGTACACTAGATCGGTGTGGCTTCTGGTGGAACTTGATTCCAGGATCCTCCCCAAAACTCACTGAGGATTGAGGGGAGCCTAATTTCATGGGTCTGTTTCCAATCCCATCCGAGGTTCACTGTGGTCTATAGGGGCATATGTGGTACGCCCGCTTCCAGGTCTTATCCCAGATCTCGGTCTCCCTAAGGATTGCTGAGGATTCCTGTATAAGGGCCTGGTCAGTTATTCTCTGCTGTTTGCAGGGCGCTTTGGGCAGCTGGAGCTCACTTTGCCTGCCTGAACAGGTTGCCTGCCTGATGTGCTGCGCTATTTGCTGGGGTAAACCTCCTCCTCCAGATGTCACTCCTAGTGTGTACTCTACTGCTCTGTTTTCCTTTAGAAATTACTGTTCTTTTCTGTTTCAATCTAGCAACGGGGATGTGGAGGATGCCAGCCCAACATCTTTATTCTGGCAACTTCTTGACGCATCCTAGTTGTCCATTCTTGATACCTAAATTTCCATATTAAAATTGAAACTGGCTTACAGATAAATTGCTGAAATAAAGAAGTTGGACATGAGGGAGAAAAGGCATATATGTATATATATATATGCCTTTATACATATATAAAATACATATACAATTTTTTAGTATTTGTGTGAACCAAGAAAAATTGAATTTTTGATATAAATGTTAGTAACAAAAATGGGTAGAATGAATTCATGCCCTTTTCCCTTACCCCCTTTCCCTTACTCTTTGGAATCTCTATTTATTAATGACCACTTATAAAAACCACTGTTTTTATAAGTTTTATAAGTATTTCACTTTATAAGTATTTCACTTTGTCCAGTTATCCACCATGTAGTTGTCCAATATTTGTCTTTGTCATTTTTCCTTGTGTTTTTCTGCTGTTGAGGCTATCTTTGAATTATTTTAAATTTATTCAGAATATATTTTGACCCCATGTTTCTATTGTAACAATCTCATACTTTCTCCATCTTGATTCAGTTTGTTTCATATGATGCATTGTCTTTTATAATAAGGCAAATATTATTAAAACTCTTAGTCTTGATGCATATTCTGTATTTCTGCAATATTGAGACTGTTCTTAGCACAGTTTTTGCTAGTATTTGTGATATATTCTTCCATTTATTGATTTTATTTTATGGGTTGCAGTAGGGACAGATTTTCAGATTGTTGCCCTTGTACCTATCTAAATGGCTAGAGAACTGGTACCATTAAGGAATAAGAGGTAGAAAGGGAACGAGTAGTAACCACATAAGAGTCACTTCCAAAACGATATAAAGTCAAGCTTCCTAGTTTGCAGCAGGGAGCAGGATTGTTTAGTGTGATCCCCAACTCTAGGCCAAAAATATTCCCTAAGGTTTTATCACAGGCTCAAGCCAGTAATTATCACATGGCCTCCCTACTCCGGTAGGTCTCCCCTAATGTGCCTGTTGTCCTAGACGCTGTCTCTGTGCACCTCCTTATTCAGCCAGCACACTGTTAGATCTCCAACAGCATACTGTTAGGTCTCATATATGTGAGTATGTTCCCCAGAATCAACAACTGTAGCAGTCTCTTTATGACAGCCATCCCCATGTGTCAAAATTATACTACTCTGGTACTGCTGCCAACACAGTTCAATTGCAATTGTCCTTACCCTTTTCTACCACACCATTGTTCCTAATGCTTTCTATGCCCTCTGACTTTACTCTGTTGCAATTTAGTTGTGAACATATGAAGCAGGTAAGTCCAATGCAGTCATTCATTCTTTCTTCAGCTTGCAGGACTTCTCTAAAGGAATGCCCTTACATCTTCATTAGTCTACTTCAACTATTATTTCTCCCAATGGTGAATACTTTTCTAGATATAGCTTTTCTGGCCTGCCACCTAAAAAAGAATCACAATTAAGGTAAAAGCCACTTATATCTAGTAACAGAATTTTTTTATATACAAAATATGAAATTATACATGTTGCCCTTTTCTTTCCTCAAGTAGTTTGCACTACTTGGGTGCAGTTATCAACTATCAGCAGGAAATCATTCCTAAATAAGACACAGTAGCTTCTATTAAGGAAACAGTTTATGCATAAAGAATACTAGGTAGAGAACTAGACACAGTCAAGTTTAAATATCTATTGAAAAGTTTTTGAATATACTAATTTTCACTACAGTAAAGTTGAGGGTGGACAATATAGGAAGTTATAATATTTCAGCATCCAAGTCAGGTGGCCCTTAATCACCTGACTGTGCAGTTATTGGTAATCTTCAATTATTTATGATTGATTTTTATTAATAATTGCAAGCTTACTATATTGATCACATTAAGAAGAATTTTCAAGAAAATATATTCAGAAAACTGTTTATATTCAGTTAAAGTTTATGAATAGTACTTTAGATGTTAGGGAAATATTAAAATGCCTCCTTTAAAAAATGGACTTAGGAGTCCACTTAATTTTAACTGCTTACCATATGGATCTATATAAAGATTATACTAATTCTATGTTTGTTTGTTTTTTTCCTGTTTCAAATAATGTCTGGATAAACTTAAACTTTGTTCATGATGTAGTGATACAGATCTAAGCAAAAAAATAACTTGACATCCTAAGTATTTATGGAATATTTTCCCTTTCCAAAGGAAAGCTTTAATTTCCCTTTTCCAGTGAAATTCTTTTATTTTCTAAAATATAATTCGGTTTTTCATTGAAACAGCTTTTTCATCCATTTTATTGCCGCCTGTAATGATATCAAGAGAAAGTACCCTGAATACAGCATCTGTATAGTTATGTATTTCAAAAAAACTGGCTGCATAATCACCCATCACCAGTTCACTCCAGCATGTCCAAACTGTGATTATCTACTTAGCTGGATTTCCCAAACCTGGATCATTTTATTTTGAACATACAATTACATGACTATTTACTGTTGTCAAAGTATCTTTCTGAAACCATGTCATCAATTCAAGTGATGCTGGCAGGAAATATTTGACCAGATTCCCGTATGGAATTTTAAAATGTGTTTTCTTTATAGTTTGGAGTAGTCCAGCAACTTTCAAGGAGATAGCTTCTGAATCAGATGGACAATTCCCCATCATATGGATTATTCTCCAGCCATTATATCTGTTTTGATATGTTGATATGTTCTTTAATCATCAAAGTACTCAGAAGATATACTTTGGTTGATCAGACATTTGGGGAAAAATATCTAGGGGGAAAGTATTCAGTTGAAACAACAACAAAAAAAAATCTGAAAAATTAGATGTTTTCCTAGCGGAAAGGATAAAACAAATTGAATTACAATTAAGATATCATTGAATAAATTGGCACTTGGTGATTTGAGATGATATATTGGAAAACTAAATATATCATTACTACCAATATAATATTTGTGACTCCAAAGTCCTTGGTTCAGTCCTGAAAACCATTTATTAGTGTGGGTAGTAACAGTTCTTCCACCTGTAAAGTTGAGAAAATATTAGCAAATTCAGAGATGTTACATAGATTAAATGAAAAAAATTAGTTCATTAATAGTTTTAGTTACACCTTTTATTTTCATGATTTTGACTCTTTAAAGTTCTTTATATTTTATAAAGATTATATATTTTGCATATTTTAGGACATTCTCTTTTTTGCCTCCTACTCCTCAAACTATATAGTTCCTTAGGCAAAAACATCTCATATTTCTTGATTATCTCCCATAATCTCTTTTCTAATGAATGCAAAATAGTAGTTAAGCATTAGGTTCTTAATTGTTTGAAGTCTGGAGGGAAGATTCTTCCCTCTGGTGGAATATCATAATGTTCTGTAGAAAATCCTACCTAGTAATAAAGTGAAGTGCAATGCAAATTTTTCTCTCCTCATCAGCAGCAGCATTTCTTTCAACTACTTATTGAATCAAACACAATGGACAAAAAAAGAACAAATGAAACACTATTTCTTAAGTTGTCAATGTTATTTTAATATGATGAATAGAATAGTAAGCATCAGGTTCAAAGTTTAGTTCATAAGATAAAATGAATAAAGAACACAATACAAATAAGTTACCCTATCCGTAAATATAGCAAGAAACATCATCTGCAAGGTGTGCCTGGAACCCTCCCCAGATTTGGTACAAACAACTTGATTCTATATGATGCTTAATAATTTAGAGATCCACAAAAATTAAATGTGAATCTAGATTGAAAAAACATATATTCATCAATGAAGAAGGGGAAAAATCATCAAATATACACTAAACTACAAATTGTCCAGGATTGTAAAGTATAGTGAGAGTTTTAAAGGATTTGACCTTGTAGAATCTACCTTCTAAAGGAATATGTAGTATTTTTTTTTTCTAAAAATAGTGCTCTACAATTTTAAGACAGGCTTGATAAGATTTGACATTTTAAAAGATCATTTTATATCACTTTAAAGGCAAAAATTAATGAGGAAATGACAGGACAGAAAAAATCAGGGAAGGGATTGGTGAAACTGTCAGTGAGGATGGGTAAGAGCAGATTTTAGAGTTAGTAATAAATGGGAAGATTTTATAATTCAATAAGAGTAAAGAATGTCATGGGTTAGGCTTCACTGGAAGCAGATCTTATGGCAAAGCTGTGAGTTCAGGAAGTAATTTTAGGGGTAGTCTAAGAATCTGCCCTAAACAGAACTAAAGGAAACTGCACAGAAGTAGGGTTAAAGCTTAGTCTCAAAAAATACCATTTAATAAAATAGAAAACTCTGAAACTAGAATGGCAGTTCAGCACAATCCAAAATTGGGTATGGGCCAGTAATACAGCATGTCCTTGAGTAAGATGCTCTCTTTAGCTCCAGGCCATGTGGTAGGTACACATCTGTAGACCCTGGGGAATAAATGCTTTAGTTCTGAGTGAACTGGAGAGCTGGGCAACACTCAAATGGACACAGAACAAAAAAGAAAATGAAGCGTCCACAAATGACTGAACTCTGTAATCTAAATTCTCTAAATTTGATTTTGGGGAATATATATAAACATATATACATTATATGTTATATATATATATTACAAACAATATCATTAAGTACAATACAATTCAAGTTCTTTCTGAGAAGAATAACTCAGTACAACAAAAATCCTTTCTATTACTGCCCTTAAAAGCAACTGAAAAGGCAAATAATTTCTGATGTCAAATTACTGAAAGAGCCCTCACTGGAGTAAACAAAAATAGCTAACCACAGAGAACTGCAACAAAGTAGAAGCATTGATTATTTTGCATTTCTGGCTAACAAAGCTCAAGCATTTGAACAAAGCACTTCAGAGTCTAATACTACAACACTAATATGATTCTACACTAAAAAGGATGAGACCTAATTAACAGTTAAGCAAATAGACTTAAGAATAAATCCATTTATTGTATTTAACATTACTAAGCTTGATGTTTTTTCCTTCAATGCAATGTTATGCAAATTTTTTTGCTAACTTATTTCTAATTTCCTAGGAGTGTGCATTACCCTAAATAATTTAGAGTTGCTATTTAAATTTTAAGATTGTTTCCACAGATGAATTTTCTCAGATATCTTCTACTGAATGTGTATTTTTAAACCTTATTAAAACCTTAATGTTACAGATTTTGGTCACTCAATTTATAAGAAATATTCATTATGTATCTCTAATGGTAGATCTGGACCTCCTTGCCAGATCCATTACCAAATTACCTTTCTGTTGAAAAAGAATAGCACACTTTTTTCTCCTTCCAACATATCTCTTCTCACCACTGAATTCTAGTTTTAGGAGATGGAGTGAAGGAAGGGAGGGCAAGAGAGGAAAAAGTAGCACTACAGTTCCATTTGTTTTACTTTTGCTGCTTTCATTTTTAGTGTTAAATCTAAGCACTGCTAGAACCAAGTGGATAAACTTACTCCCTGTGTTTCCATTTTTTAAAAATATGTGCTACGTTCTACTGTGGTAATTTGGTTTAAAGCACTTAAATGTTTTAGGGGTATAAATTCACCACTCTTGAGATTTGTTATCACACCATAGTCACCACTAAAAACATCCATAATCTTTCTATGTATTCATCTGGGTTTTATATTTTCAGTTTTTGTTCAAACCTTTAATCCATTTGACTTTAATTATGTGTGGGGCATAAAAGAGTTGTCCGATGTCATTTTTTTTTTTTTTTTTTTTTGGCATGTGATTGTCCAGTTTCCTCACACCACTTATTGAAGACACTTTTCTTCTGTCATTTTATTTTCTTGGCTCCTGTAATCATAAACCAATTTACTTTATATGCATAGTTTTATTTCAGGGTTCTCTATTCTGTTTCATTGATCTATCTGTATTTGTAACATACATTTTTGATTAATATAAATTTGTAAATTATTTTGAAATCAGGAAATGCAGTGTTTCTAGATTTGCTTTTCCATCTCAAGATTGTCTTGGCTATTTGAGATTTATCATCTGCTCAAATTATTTTTTTCTATTAGTCTGAAAAATGAAACTGAAACTTTGATAAAGGATCACATTACATCTATAAATTACTTTAAGCTGTATAAACATTTTAACAATATTAACTCCAATTCATAAACATGGAAAAATACCTTCTTTTTTGTGTGGTATTCAATTTCTATAATAGTTTTCAGTGTACAGTTCTTTTACCATCTTGGTTAAATTTATCCCTAAATATTTTATTCTTTTCTATGCAATTGCAAATGACATTGTATTCTTAATTTTTGATTGAGGTCATTAATATAGAGAAAAGTAACTGATTTTTGTTTATTGATTTGTCAGCATGCTGCCTTTCTGAATTTATTACTTGTAATAATTTTTTGATGTAGCTTTTTTCTTATATATGTATACCTATATACAGACACATGTGTGGGCATGCACATATACATATGCAGATATTAAAAAATGTCATTTGCAAGTGAGGACTTTTTTCTTCCTTTCTGATTTGGACACCTTTTTTGTTTCTAATTGCTTTGACTGGGATTTCCAGTAGTAGTGAGAGTGGGCATCTTTGTCTTGGAGGAAAACCTTGCAGATTTTTAGCACTGAATGTGATATAAACTGGGATTTTTCATGTATAATTTTTATTACTGTGAGGCACATGCCTCTATATCTACTTTGTGGAGTTTTTATCATCTATGTTCTCTATATTTGTTCTATAACTCTAGACTTCAACTCTAGGAGTTGGTGTATTATGGGTACAAGAGTGTTACTGATTTTAGTTTTATCAAGATTTTTTTCTAATGCACTAGAGCCTATGAATTTCAAAGCTCTTCATGCATCAGAACTGGAATCAAAAGCTTTTTTCATCTCATTGAGTAACTCATATTAAAGGTCAATAATTATTAAGTCAATCAGAAAGGGGGACATATATGTAATATCTACTCCTTTTGATTTATTTCTGTGTAAGCTTAATATCTATGTAACTATAACTCAATATTTCAAGCCCTCTCCTCTACTATTTTTTTTAGGTATCATTAGATTCCAGTAGTCAAAATATTTAAATTATTCACTGATTATTTAAATGTTCATTTTACATTCCCCTTGGAAATTTATGATTATTTACAACATTTTCCAGTCATTTATTCCTTTATTGTAACATCTTCTTTTACTTTCTTTCTGCCAGTGACAGGAGATCAAGAAAAACATTAAAATGATGAGAGAATAAATTTTGAAACTTGAAAGTTCTTCCTTTACTCAGTCTATTTAGAGCTTAAACTTTTACAAAACATTTTTCTTTTCCCCTTCTCTTCTCTCTCTATATATATATGCATGTTTACATATATATGTCATTTATAATATGTGAGTTTAGTGTCAGTGCTATTCTAATATTTTGTATATTCACTAATTATTTTAGGAATGACAATTGGATAGATCAATAATTGTTCTATCCCAATATTGCTCCCTAGATTTTTATTTGATCCATTTCTTACATATTCTTTTAGATCAGAAAAGACTATTTTAAAATAACCGTACTATATTGTTTTGACATCAAATCTACCTGATACATATAGTTACTTTCTCCTAAATCTTTTGCTATTTAAACTTCATTTTCACCCTTATTACTTTAATCTTTTTTCAAATATTCACCATTTCAAATTATATTTGTTTCATCTTTAATAATTGTTTTTCCATACCACCTGTCAACAAATATGCATATATCTATGTGTGTGTATGTCTTCAGAAGCCTTCATATCATACAATGTAAGTTTAGAGGGCATTGTTTTCCCTAGTTACAAATTTAATTTAAAGGAAGAAACACTGGATAGCTTTCCTTGAAAAACAGCTTTGAAATAGGAAGGAGCTTTCCAAACACATTACTTTATGAAAAATGTAACTCTTTTAACTTGGCTTTCTTGTTGTTATATTTTCAGTTAATACCATCCATTTTTTTAAATGTGGAAAACACAAATATTGACATGAGAAATACTTATTCTTTAAAATTTTTGTGAATTTAGAAGATGCATTCTAGCTTATAACTGATACACTTTTTTTTTTAGTAACACAATATTTAGCAATAATTGATTTAAACATGGTATATGGAAACAAAGAATAAAGCTTCTTAATATTTTAGGAATAGTTACTTTCAGTAGGCAATATACTATATAAACTCTTATTCATACCAATTTCATAGTATCAGATCTATTAGGATAAACATTTATTAAAGAGGCTATTGAGGTACTCAGTCATCAATATATTATCAATGGTCACATAACTCATTAGTGACAGAGCTACAAGTGGCAGTCTAGTAGCTTGATTAAGGCAGTTTTCAATAATTTTCTTTAAAGTGGAGGTTATTTAACATTACTTTCTGAAATATTTTACTGCCCACTTACATTTCTGCCAAAAGAAAATTATTTTCTTTATTTTTTGTGATCCTTGGTACTTTTTAATGTTTTCCTTGATAGCTGTTCAACTCAAGCTATTATAAATGATTGTTTTATTTATATTTATATTTCAATAATACCATAGTACCTAACACAGCTATCACTAACTAAATATCTGTTTGATGAGTCAAGTATAATTACTTTGCTGAACCAAGTAGATGGTCTATATCTCATTTCAACTGACTCTCTCATCTTTAATTCAACCTACAACTCAAGGAAGTCATTTATTGAATTGCAGTTTACTTAAGGTAAAACATTGATATTTGACAATTTCTACTGAAAACATTATCAATATACAAGTGGCAAGGTCCCATATGATCTTCATTGCATTGTGGAAGTTATGAAGAAAATAAGCTTCTGTATCTACCATTAACAAGCTAAGTAGCCTCTAGTAGGCAATTTGTTCTAGCTTTCATTTATTTATCTGAGTTTGATAAGGTAGACTAAATCAATTTGAATGTTCCAATATTCCTCTAAATCAATGGACTAAAATACATCAGTGAAAACCAATTCATAGGTAGCCTAAACTCACAACTATTAAAATACACTGTCATTATCAAACATTTCTGAAATCATTTTTAAAGTACACACTAAATTTATATATCTTATATTTACATTTATGCAGTTATATTTTGTATAAATGTAATCAAATGCATTTTAGATAAGTCTACATATAAATACATAGATAATAATGTTTATATATTAATATACATAGCTATATTAAATATATAGTGGTTGTATAAGTGACTTTGACTGACACATGATGATAATATTGATTATATTAGGAATTCCATCTTTCTTTCTGGATGGTGCAGATGTCATGCTGCATGAAAACTGAGGAACAAAGCCTTGGGTTTCCTCATATTCTGTTATCAACTTGAAATATGAAACCACTCATGGAAATATCAGAATAATAAAAACATGTAACAAAATACATTCAACCAAAATAGACAATGTTTCAGCAAATGGATTAACAAAATATTATTTAAAATATTTTTATCCTAATATTTTTTCATGAAGTGGCACTGATTTACAATATTATACATGATTCAAGGGCAAGTTCACATGTCACATGTAAGTTATCATACTGTGAACACCACCAAGGCATGTGTAGTACTCCAAATAGTCCAGTTCATCTCTTCACCTTTTGTTATACACCCTTTATCTTCATCCAGTAGTTGCTTCAATTTTATAATCTAATTTCTAGGGTTTATTTTTTGTTTGTTTTTAATGTTTCCTTTATTTTTGAAACCCATATTCCACATGAGTGAAATCAGTTGGTATTTATCTTACTCCTGATTTAGTTTGCTTACAATAATACTTTTTAGCTCTATCCATGCTGTTGCAAATGACAAGATTTCATCTTAATTATAATTTAGTATTCCACACGTAAACATAAAATAATCTTAATTCATTTGTCATTGATAACTTGGCTATTGTAAATAATGCTGCAAAGAGTATAGCAGTGCATGGACCCTTTCATATTAGTATTTTATGTTTCTCCCTACCCCTGCATTATCTGGTAGATAACTAGGAGTTTCTGGATCACATAGTCGATCAATTTTCAATGTTCGCATCAACATTATAAAAGTTTAACATTTCCACTACATCTTCATTTCTTCTGGTGTTTTTGAGATGTATATGTATATTTAATGGTAGTGGTAAAAATGAATAACCTTGTCTTGTACCTAGAGGACATGCATCTTCTCATTATTGAGTTGTGTAATATGTGGGTTTGTAATATGATATTTATTATACTGAAG
>PVHY01006330.1:56921-75431 GCA_004024945.1 Uropsilus gracilis
TTTTTTTTTTTTTTTTTTTTTTTTTTTTTTTTTTTTTTTTTTTTTTTTTTTTTTTTTTTTTTTTTTTTTTTTTTTTTTTTTTTTTTTTTTTTTTTTTTTTTTTTTTTTTTTTTTTTTTTTTTTTTTTTTTTTTTTTTTTTTTTTTTTTTTTTTTTTTTTTTTTTTTTTTTGTCACACTTTCGCTGCTTTTAGTCTCACAGAGTATTGCTGGCCCTATAAAATGTATTCCCTCTTATGTTTTGAAAGAATTTGAGAATTGTTATTCATCTTGGAAGGTTTGGTAGACCTCACTAGTAAAAATATAAAATCATGGATTTTTATTTGAGGAAGAAAGATGATATTTTTACAAGTTTCCTTGCTTGTAACTGATCTGTTCAGATATTCCATTTCTTCCTGATCTGGTCCTAGAAGCTGTCTTTTGTAACTTCTCTTTCATTTCTCATTCTATTCATTAGAGTTTTCTCTCTTATTTATTTATGAGCCAAACTAGAACTTTGCTTTACTCTTTCACCCTCCTCTTAATTCTAGTATTAGTGTCATGCTATTTTTATAAGAACCTGAATTTGTTAAAATGTCTATTAGGTAAACATCCATTTTTTTTTATTTTTGCTATTCTGACTTGTTTTATTACACATGATTTCTTCTAGCTCCCTCCATTTTGGAAAAATAAAATGTTTCCTTTTATTGTTGAGTGAAATTCTATTCTGTGGATGTAGCACACCCTCTTTATCCAGTCTTCTATAAGTGGACAGTTAAGTTGTTTCTATAACATAACTATTGTAACTAATGCTGCTGTAAACATTGTAGACCATACAAGTTCAAGTTGATGATTTCATATTCTTTACATAGCTACCCAAGATTTGGATTTTTGGGATCATATATTCTCTCCATTTTAAATTTTGTAAGCTAAATCCAGATTGCTTTCCAAAGTAACTGGACCAGTTGCTATCCATATAGACAATGTAATAAGGTTCCTCTTTCTCCACATTCTCACCAGCACTGGTTGTTAGTGTTCTTTTGAATATGTGCCATTTTCAATGGGTGAGAGATAGTATCTCTGTGACTTTGATCTGCATTCCCTTATTAAAAGCAGTGATGAACATTTTCCACATATCTACTGAATATCCTTTTGGATGAATTGTCTCTTCAGATCTGCTACCCATTTGTTAATTCGACAAATGACCACTTGACATATTCCATTAATTATAATAGATTGAGTCTCATTTGCATATGGAAGACTTATTGACCCCTATTGCTTCTGTGGGTATGCTCCCTGCCCAAGTTGGCGGACAATTCAAGTGCTTCATAAGTCAGCATTCCCCCTACTGTAGTCCTGAAACCCCAATCCGTACTTGCTGCAGGCAGTAACACTTCTGTAATATCTGAGTTGTAAAGCAAGAGTTATAACACTACTGTTATAAAACTGGAGCTGTAACATTACTGTGAAAGTTGGAAATCTGTAACACATGAGTTGTAACACTCAAGCTGTAAAGCAGTTGCTATAACTCTACCAGACTCTGGTGACAGTATTTTTTTTTTAATGTTCAGTCAAACATTTTCAAAGTACATGAAAAGATAATTCACCAAAGATCAAATAAGCAGGCAAAAATACGTTCAAGATCATCATCCATTAGGGAAATGTAAATTAAATATAAGGAAACATTACTATAAGAATAGTAAATTCTAAAATAGAACAAAACATATAAATTGCTGGCAAGGAGATAGAAAAACTTACTTGTTTATGCAATGCTGATATAGTATGAAATATTATAGTTATCCTGAAGAATAATTTGGCCAGTTATTACAAACATTACACATAAAACCACAGAATGGACATTTATCCCAGAGTTTCTTTAAAAGAATTTCATTAACAAAAACTTGTATGTAAATACTTTAGTACCTTTATCAAAAAAAAAAAAAACCAAAATATAAAAATCCCAAGGGACTTTTAATGATAAATTGTATTTGTGTGTGTGTGTGTGAGAGAGAGAGAGAGAGAGAGAGAGAAAACATTTTGCAATACAAGGAACAAACTACTAATACTCAAAATACCATGGCTGAATCTCCAAATAGCTGTGCTCAGAACAAGTAGCTTATTCCAAAATGTTACATACAAAGTATATGTTTTCATTCCTATATCATTATTGAAGGGACAAATTTATAGAAGTAGATAACATAGTCATTGCCAGGATTAGGGTCCCAGAGTGAAGGGTAGAGAATTAAGTTGGAAGAATGTGAGTTTGGTTATAAAAAGTAATATGAGATTTCTTTATTTGGATGGAACTACTCTGTATTTATTATGTTGGTATTATGATTGTGATAATGACTGTCAGTTTGCAAGATGTTACTGTTGGGAAAACTGGGTAAGGGTTCAAAGAACATCTCTATTATTTTACATAAACTAGTATGAGTCTGTACTTTACTAAAATGTAAAAATATGCTTAAAACAGAAATTTTAAGTTGGCATTCAAGTATAATTGAGGCACTGACATAATGATCAGTAAATGAAGCATACCCTGTTCAATTTCTTTGTATGTATCTTTGGGAAGTTTAATCATGAAAGTAAAATTATTCATAACATAGCTATAAAGAATAATCATTCCATATCAGTCCCATTGTATTTTTGTCCTCTTCTATTATGACGGAATTGTATCTGTTCTAGAAATCCAGCTGATCATTTCTCTTATGCTATGCATCTCTTTATTTTTGCTTTCTCAATAATACAGTATAATTATTAACACTCAGTCTTTAAAGTGTCTACATCCTTCTTTATTTCCTTTCTCTAACAACTGCATGTACTGAGTTTTACTCAAAACACCAAATAAAAGCAAAAGAGCATGGAAATAAACTTTAAAGGCATTCTTCTTTTAAATCAACAAGCTATTTTTCCCTCTTATCAAATTCTATGTACTCCCTACTGCAATATAGTTTCAATCAAGGTTCCATGGGTAATACAATCCTTAAATACATTAGTAACCTCAAAGCTGTCAAAATTATGCAAAAAAGAAAATCTGCCTATTAAATTTTTTTCTTAACAGGGTCATTGCTTCCCTATTTACAATATAGTACTGAGCACATACTTTATATTTGATCAAAAGAAGATTAATGTGAATCTAATGACATGTAAGCCTCAAAACCTTTTACCCAGACTATTAGAAGTACTAGTAATGTGTTCACATATGGAAAAATATTTTTATAATTTGGGAAAAAAATTATTATGTTCTGAATATGCTATCTTTGTACTCTAAATTTTAGTCATAGTTATGTTTCTTTTTGGGTGGAATTGGCATGTCTTCTAGCATATCTGGAATCTAATATGGTGTTGAGTTTTGACTGTGGTGGAATATATTTATGTGGTTCATGACTTTTAAAAAAAATCATGAGTAAAGGTCATTAATCATGACCTATATATATTATATAATATATATAATATTTTCTACATATAATACTATCTATGATGGCATACTAGATACCATGACAAGAAATATGGGACCAGAAATCTTATCAAAAATGTGTCTATGATATCCAATCACAAAACATATAAGGAGTTAAAACTCGGTATTTACAAAGCCAGAAACAGTAGGAACTAATTTGCAAAATTCTTTCAGTAACCTCCTAAGAAAAAATTTAAGTTAGAAGAATTTAAGTTGGTTCTCTTTGAAACTTGGTCAAACCAGTGCTCTCCTGATAATAACATAAAGAAAATGATCATAGATTATACATCTAAACTTTTACAGAAAACTGTATTTACGTGGTCAGAGAGTTACTTATTAAAACATGTTATTTTCTAGGTGTTTTCAACTTTGTTGTAGTTTATAGACTCAGGGGAAAAATCACTACAAATTAGTATCTATTTTGAACATTTAGAAGAATACACCCTCATATTCTTTTTCTTATGTGAGAATGAATACTTTCTTTTTAAAACAACAACCTAAATATTAAAGATTTAGTTTTCCTCAAAACTTGGAGCTATCTCCCTTTATTCGTATTTATATTTCACAAATAACATGGTCGGAGAACCAGAACCTCAGCTGATGGTCATTTTAGAGTCCACAGCTTCACTTCTGTGCTGCTGCTTTCACCTGGACATCCCTGAAATGAGCCTTCTGATATATATGTACATTTATGTAGCTTTTCTGTATGTACATTTATGTACGTTTTAATGATTAATACTATAACCATCTATGGAAAAAAAAGTCTTCATCTATGTCAGTACTGTTGCAATGCAGAAAACACCTGGAAAGATAATCATGTGGAGCTGAGATTTACAGTCAGGTGAGTCTACTTGCAGGACACATAATAAATAAAGGTGAAAATTAGGAAGTCCATTTAAATGTGTTCAAGAATTAGGCAAAAACAAGTAACAAATGACAAGTCAGTTAGAATACAGGTCAGAGACAAGAGATCAAGTCAGAAAACAACATTCTAAAAAACAAATCTCTCTTTCCACTCAGAAATAGTAAAGTCAAAATTAATTAAAATGAAAACTTTACAGAAATATGACAAAAATGATTTTTAGAATATCTATGTGCCATCACTCTTAATTATAGGGCATGCATACTTAGGTTGACTAATTTGTACTTCTCAATGCTTACAACATTTTGTACTCCTATTAGCAGGCAACTATTTCTTGAACTTAATACCCTTCATCTTTCTGATTTGTCCACAATTAATAGTTGCAGAATTATATACGTTGACTTAATTTGCAATCTCAATGGACCTTTTAATGCATATCTTTATGGTCACCGAATTCTTTTTGATATTTTTATTGTGATAATATTAGTTTATAATACTATGAGATTTATGAGTTTCAGAGGTGTAGGAGGATCACTTTGCCTAAGATCTTTATTACCAACCTACCAAGAAGGCACTCTGAATAATCCACCATAGTCAATTGCCCCACTCCCCATTTTGTATTCTCAACTCCATAGTCAGATATCTGGGATTTTTTTCATTTTGTTTTTCTATATTTTATGTAAGTGAAATCATATTGTATTTGTCATCCTCTTTTACCTGTTTTGCTAAACATTATCACCTTCAGGTACAGCTACTTTATTGCAAATGCTAAGGGTTCACCTTTCTTTACAGCAAAGTAATATTTCATTGTGTATAAATAAATGCCACATTGTTGTAATCCACTAATCTGCCCTTGGGCACTTAGTTTGTAAATAATGCTAAAATGAACACAAGATTGGATATATCTCTTCAAATTAGTGTTTTTAAATTATTTGGTAGATGCCTGCTGGATCATAGGTGGATTTATTTTTAATATTTTGAGAAACTTCCTTACCATTTTCCATAGCAGTTGGACAAGTCTACATTTGTAACAATAGTGTAAGAGTTTCTTTTCTCCACTGACACTTTGTTCTGATCTTGTTGATATGGACCATCTCACAGGTATGAGGTAGTGTCTCATTGTGGTTTTGGCTTGTGTTTCCCTGATAATTGATATTGAAATTAATTCCATGTGTCTGTTAGAAATCTGCCTTTTTTGGAGAAATACCTATTCTAGCTCTTCTGTCCATTTTTTGATTGGGTTATTTTCTTTTTGTTGAGTTGTATGAGCTGTTCATATATCATGGTTATCATCTCTTTTCAGATGTATGATGTGTAAGCATGTTTTCTCCCATTCTGTAGATGTCTTATTTTTGTTTTACTGATAGTGTCTGTAATTGCTGAAAGAATAGTGAATTCTTAGAGTTAGTGTATTTTTATCTGTGAGTGATAAATACACAGAAAAGGAATAATTTTGGCTTATATTTTACTACTGGAGAAGTAGTATTCATAGTCAATAGTTACAACAATTCTATATCATCAAAGTTTGTTGTCAATATAAAAATTAAGATGTAGAAAGTTGAAAAGATATGTTCAAAGCTATATCACTGATTGAAGAATGTGTCCCAAGGTTATTGCCCAATTAAGACTTTTTCATTTTGCCACATTGTCTCTCGGGAGCAGGATGTTAATGTAGATCCTGAAGGGAGAAGTAATCTCTCAGTTATGCATTCAACCATATATAACCATTTTCCTATTTCCTTATTGGACACATGAGAGAGAGAGATTATTCAGAAGAGTGATTACAAGTATATTAAACTAAGAAGAGGCAAATATATTTCTCTTTTTAAAAATTGTCTCTAAAATATTTTAAGGATTTTATATAATTGTATCAAATAAAAACTGCACAGAATTCCTACATTAGATTTCTAAGAAAAGAGAAAACAAATGCAATGAATATAAAGAGCAAACTATATTGGATATTACATAAGCATCATGGTATTCTAATCTGTATTCTAATTTAGATTTCATCTTATTTAAAAGATTAACTTTTAATGAAAAAATCATTTTTGCACAAACAAGTTTATCGTAATGGTACACATTTTGACAATTATACACACACACACATATATATATATCTTATTTAATTTGAACATCTATTTCAGCCACAGTTATCACTTTTAAGAAAGTAGTGCTTGACCATGGGCTGCCAATATGTTTTTTAGGTCTGTGTACTAAAGTTGAAAAACTGCTTTGTGTTTTCCAAAAGGAAGTCAAATGCTAATTTGCATAGCCATTCGTTAGGACTCTGTTCCATACACTAAAAGTAAAATGTATTACACATTTGTTTTTGGAACATAGATATGATAAAATAGGCTCACAAACCAAGAGGTAAAGGAAAGACAGTGTTAGGAGAAAACTGACAGTACTGAGAACAAATTTCCTAAAACCTGTTTGATCCCAAGGCCATTAGAACACCTGGAGATCCCAAGGAAATTGACACAGTGACTAAAGAATAAGAGCCTGGAAGAGTTTTGATGTGACTACAACAGCGATTTCTTTTTTACTAAATGCACTCTGACACAGAGAAGAAATAATCTGGAAAAAGTCTAAGGGATCTAAGTTAAGGCTTCCTGAGCACAGATATGTATACTTGTTCGAGGCTTTGCAAGCTGGCTTAGAATATGGCAAGCCTTGCCAAAATCACAGAAAGTTAAGAGTCTTTTTTGAAGCAGCAATAGTATGCTTGGGTTTAATAAGACTGACATAAGCAACGTGTGAAAAATATATATTTTAGGAAATTTTAGATGTAGTTCAATTGACACTTTTTTTTTTTTTTTTGGCCAAAATTCCATTTGCAAATTGATCTTTGGATCTCTGAAGCCATTTCTCAAAATAGATGCTATTAGTATATGGGAGTTTAACCACCAATACCTAAATTATTAAAATGCAGCATTAATTAATGCTTTTTACTCCACAAGATATTTTGATATCATGAAGTTCTAAGTTTCAAATATGGATACTAAAATCATGCCTCACTATTTGAGGATGCTAGGGCCAAATGAACCCTGCTTATCTGTAGTGGTTAGGTTGGATCAGGGTCTCTGAGAAAAGCAACCTATATAGATCTTCCAAAAAAATTTTAAGGTTAACTTTCTTTATAGCAATTAATGTCCTTTAGGCCACTTTATATGGAAATTTAAATAAAGCATGTGAAATACTTAAAATATTATTTTATTTATGGTTCTAAAGAATACTATTATATTGTATTTTATATATTTTCTATATATTTAGGTGTTTATTATTATAAAACAGATTTTTATACATTAATATAAATTTTAAAATGTAGATATATTAAAATATAGCATGTATAAAAATGAAAATAGGACATTTAATACTTTTAATATATCAGTAAGTCAGTAAGACTCATTCCCCTAAAATGCCAGTTTTTTTTTCTTTTTTTTTTTATTAGCTTCTAAGAGACTAAGTCTTGCTATGTTGCCCAGGGTTGTCTCAAATATGTGGACTCAATTGATCCCAGCCTCAACCACCCAGGTAATGGGATTATAGGCATGCGCCACCAGGTCTGGCCTAAAATGCCATTTCGAAGGAAAAAATGACATTTTCTAAGTAGTCTTTTCTTTGTTTTACTCTTTCTTTTCACACTTTCTTGTTTCCTATCTCTTTAAATACTGTTTTATTGTCCCATACTCCTATAATTCCAAAGACAACTATTTATGTGTTACAGACACTAGATGTTGGGCTAATAGCAGTAAACCAAAGTAGTGCTACCTGCTCCTCAAAAAGCTGTTGGTTAAGTCAGATATAAAACATTTACAGGGGGATGATTATTACGAAAACTGTGAAGTAGAGAGTATTGTGGAAGACATAAAATGACTTTCTGACTGCAGGTTTGTTTTACTTGCAAGAAAACTGACAGGGGATTTCACTTCTGGGAAAATTGGATAATAATCAAAAATTATAAGAGAAATAATAAAAAACAATGTTTAATTTTAGTACAATTAGAGATAAAATAATTTTGTGATGGGAATTGACATATCAGAATGATTAAGGTGGTATGGTCCCAGGAAAATGTCCTTTTTAAATTATCGCTACATCAACTGTCTGCTTTTAAGGTGATTTCTTTATTTATTCCTCTCAGGTGCTTTCTCTGACGAAAGATGAAAACAAGAGGTAAAGGAAAATGTTCTCCATTAAGGGTAGTACTCTCCTTTAGGGCCACATGCAATTTTCTTTTTTATCAAATGTTGTATTTATTCCGTAGATATCAGATGAAAACACTTTTTCTTTAGGTCCTTATTCTGTAAAGACAGATTACCGTGCTTGAATAACAACTGCTTTATTCCTAAAGCTATAGCTTATTTATTTCTCTTACATTAATAACAGCATTTCCCATAATTGTCTCCCTCCCTCCTTAAACAAAAAGTCTGGATTTGAACTAGCCTGCCTTGTTGAAAGCTTCACTGCTTACTCTTCCTATTTGAATTTGCCAACTTTCCTGTGTGAAACAGAATTTATGCCTGCTTGCTTTCACTTCTGGCACCTCAGAATCCAGAATCTGCCATATCCTCAGACATCATATACATATGCCAACTATCCCCCGTGCCGGTTGGTCTGCCTGTGAGTGTTTTCAATTTTAATCATCATAGTTTTCCATACCTTTGAACCTGACCCTTACTAACTTGAGTTGGACTGTTCTTTCACTCACTAAGTATTAGTCTCCTTGAGAGCAGGCCGATTTCTATTATGGCTCAACAACTGAATGTTCAGTATTCAATAAATATTTTTTTTCTTTCACTGAAGACCTCTCATGTTTATAAAAATGGCATATGGTTCTATTTTTAAATTTCTGCAACTACGGTTATTTTTCCTAATTCTTTGCATTTTACTGTCATACATTAATTTCAGTGAGTATTTACACCAATCTTTCTCAGTGGGGAAATTGCTAAAGTTTGTTTTCTTAGCTTTTACAACATAGTGTATTGAAGACATTTTATTTGGCTCCTTAAAAATTAAAGTGAGCACTGATAAATTTTAAAGCCCTCTTAATAAGACACACTCACCAAGATGTCACACATTTATTTTGATTGGAGGTATAACATGCACTCTCAAAGGCACTAGATCACTCCAAAGACAACAAAACAATTTTGTTAAGAGTGATTAAAAATTAATTTATATATATATATAAGACAAAGATTTTTAGACTTCATAACAAATACACAGCATATTTGTGATATTAACATTTCATAGAGATGATTAAGAAAAAGGTGTTTAAAAAGTTCCCTTGTGAGAACAATCAAAAAATATGTTGAGAAATACTATAGTAAATAAAGGTAAGAGTTTCTTCTTTGCTTTGACATGTCATCCATTACGTTTATCAGAGATTGACACCTTTAAGAGTGGAAATGTTCTACTTTTACCCAGCAATCCCACTACTGAGAATCTAGTATTTACAATTGCCAAGATATGGAAACAATTTATATGTCCCAAAACTGATGAATGGCTGAAAGGAGTGTGGTATATTTACACAACGGAGTATTATGCATCAGTCAAAGAAGACAACCTTATGTCTCTTGCAGCAACATGGATGGAGCTAGAAGGAATCAAGTTAGACAAAATAAGACAGAAAGAAAAAGTGATATATGGGATGATCGCACTTACATGAGAGATTTAGAAAACAAACAGAAAAGAAAAATATGAAATTGCCAAAAGTATTGAATTAAAACAGAACGAGAGAGGGGAAAAGGGAGAAAACAGGGGAGGGTACAAAGGACTGAGATTGTTCCCGGGTGATAAGGTGATGGGAGAACCTCGGAATAGATGATGATGATAGACAGATGATAGATAGACAGACAGACAGACAGATAGACCGATAAATATGTATATCTATACACACAGATGTATATGTGCAATCAATAAAAAATAAGTTAAAAAAAGAAAAGATGAAGCAAAACCAAAAAAAAGAGTGGAAATGTTTTGGGAAAACTGAAAGAGCATTTTGGAGGATATGGTAGATACAGAACACAATTAAAATATACTTCCTGGATTGTCAACTTGAAAATACTTTCAATGTAGTTTTTTCTGACAATCACTTATGTTTTTTTCCAATCTACTACAGCAAATAAATAACCATTTAACAAACAATGTTTCTGAACTAATGCCATGTTATTTTTTAAAACATAGAATTGTGACATATTTCAATGTTATCTCATGAATGTTCAATGTTGTCTTCTTACTAATAGCTACTACTTAGTATTAAGTATGAACTATTTTCTCCAGAAATAATTCATTTCAGTTAAAGAAAGTTTTGAACAAGTCTTGGAAATTCTACATACTCTAAAAAGTGAGCACTCTTCTAATTCAAGTGTAGTTTTAAGTCAAGTATTTTTTTAAATATTGTTTGAATTGATGACATATTAGTTTTACCAACCTTAATCACACTTTTTGCAATATCATTCTCTTGTTTTCCAATTAAATGAACCTTTTATAGCCCTACCTTCCAGAAACTGATAACATATTTTCTAAATGTCATACGTGCATTTCCAACATAATATTTAGAAATCTTTAAGCTCTGTGAACACTGAAAACTTAATATATACAAAACAGATTTATTTTTTACCCCTAAAACAAACTATTCTCCCTGCATGCTTAATCCTGAAAAATGGCACATCACCCACTATAAATACTACATTATTAGTTTTCTTTTGTCTCTTCCTCACATTTTAAATAAAATCAAAGAACAAAACACATATCTTACAAGTATATCTCACTTTAATAATGTTTTTAGGAACTCTTTAATGTTAGTTTCAAGTCTTTATTCCTTCTTTTAACAACTGTGTGCACTTGAACAGGACATAAAGTGTATAAAATCCTTGAATCTCGTTTCCCTTGCTGATATAATGAAAATAACCTAAACATAATGTAGTAGGAATTACTTAAGGTAATATGTAAAGAGCATAACAATATATATGGAATACATTTTATATTTTCCCTTTTCCTTGGCAACTGACCTATATTACATAGCTACTTGGTAACATATTTTAGCACAGATTAATATGATTTTAGAAGACTTTGCAATTTCATTCTTTCAATATTGTAAATTTCAAAACACCTAAATTATATTCCACAGAGAATTTTATGACTCCTCAGAAATCAGAGATGAGGAATAGTATTTTTTATGGGTATATAAGATTTTATCTTCAACTGAATACAATTTAATATGGTATGGAGACAGCATCATTTACTAAAGTCAAAGACTAAATTCCATGCCATGAGCTAACATGATAAATGATAGAATATCTATTAAAAGCATATTTGTCTTACAATACTCTATGTTAAAAAAAGATCCAATGGACTTTGATCTTTTAATACAGGTTTCCCACTTATCTAGAAGTAGAATTTAGGTAATATTTTGTAGCCTGTTGTGGGGGGTGTGTTTTGGGGAGGAGATGGGAATGCTATTGAGACTACTTAATATAGAAAAAAAAATTAAGCATCCCCAGGTCCCAAAAATAATATCATTACAAAATAGGAGCATTCTACCTCTGTATAGCAGAGGAAAACTGTATGCACTTCAAAATAGCAATGTGTATAATTTATTATTTATGTACTAAATGCTAATTATCTTTGAGGCTATAAAGGGGTAGGTATAGTATTACATCCTAGTTAGAAAAAAAGACATGCAAATTAAAATGATCATATATTCCTCCCTTACTCAAAAGTCAGTGATTTTGTTTTGCAAAGTGGTATTTAAACAAGATGATATAATCACCACACCACTGTAAATTATACTTAAGAATACATCAATGTCATGAGTTGGCTACAACTGATCCACTCACATTCTTAGAAATTTTAGAACTCTCACAGATAGAAATATGTTACCTTTGGTAAGTTGGTTGCCTTTTTGGATAGCTATCTACCTATGTCTAAACAGATATCTAGTAATATAGATAAATATATGTAGATTCTAGAAAATATAATTTTACAGTGTATAATACAATTAATTAAAATTATATAATCTTTCAAATATTACACAAGTTTGAATTTAATATGATAAATTCTGGCATGATGAATCTGAATTTAATATATGATGAATTTATTGATATATATCCAAATGTACAATTTATTATATCATAGTTTTCAAACTCAGAAGCACAGTAAATACAGGAGTTACCACAAAAACTGAAATTTATAAGAAAGGCATTCATATATCAATCCCAGCGTTTTGAATGAAAGAGCCAATCCCCCTGGCTCAAATAAAGTAGAATTATTTTTTATGACTAAATACAAAGAAAAGCACACTCCAAAAGTGTTTGATTTACCAACACAATCACATTACTATGGTCTCAAATTATTACCATCTTTCTACCTTATCACCTTCAGTGAGTTGGATTTGTGTATAAGTTGCCTGTTACTATAACCACAATAGCAGAGATATAGGTATAGGCCTAAAACACAGAAATGGTAATGTCTATCAGGGATTTTCTCTTCATATTGAATTTGTGAAAACAAAATAAATAGTTGCTTGCAAATGCTTAGTATTTATCTCATTAGCCAAGGTTACATCACATGCCCAAATGAAGCCAATGTCTGACAATAGGCTGGGCATAAAACAGAGTACCTACATTATTCATAATTTGCCTATAACTTGGAATTTACTCTGTTGTTCCTAATAATAGAAGAGTAGAAGGGAAAACCTCAGCACAATTTGACATTGTAGTTATCAAGAAACAATATATCTGCTACATGTGTTACTTATAAAAATAGTTGTGCACTAGACTTTCAACTGCAATGGAAAACTGAAAATATTACATGATTACAAATATGTCACTTTAGTACATTTATAGAAACAATAAAGATTTTTCCCTAAGAAGGTCTAGGAATTTCATAAAATAGTTGGATGATGCCTCTGAAGTAATGTAATTTTAGAACTATGAAAGATAAATACTACCCCAGCCCCTGGGGATACTCACTCATTTTCATTGTAAAAAGAGTAGGTATCAGTTTGGGAATTAATTTAATTCTGGAGTTTTAGTTCTGGAGCTTAGACACCAAATAATGTTAATGTTACATGGCTCAGAGGCTTATGAAAATTATCCAGCATAAACTGTTGAGGCAAAAGTTATCTAACTGTAGTAACTTCCATAATTTCCTTATAGTTAAGGACAAAATTTTTTATTTGGAGAAGTGTTTCATATTTTGAATGATTTTCTAAATGAAATACTTGTGAATTAAATACTAAGTAAACGCATGAGAAAAAAGCAAGACTTGGAGTAAGAATATGAATTTGGGAGCAATTTCATTGGCTCTCACATTATTATTTTTTTCTCTACTCAATCCATACTCTGCTAATGAGAGTTGCTTAACATAATCATCAAACTATTCACTCATAGAATACAGAAATTTTACTCAGGATGCTGAATCGTTTACTTATATGCTACTGAATCTTTCAATAATATGTGTGATGAGTCAAGCATTTCTCAGTAGCATTCAATATTTTTAAACTGTTAAAACTGGAGACAAAAAATGACCCATTTTTATAGAGCATCATTCATAATTGTGTAATCTCCATTACCATCTGGTGACTATAAATCCCATATTTCCTAGATTATAGATTGATATCTCTGAAAAAATGAGATTATGTTTCCAGAAATAAATGTTATATAACAGTATTTTTTAATATGAACATATTTTTTATTTATTTTACTTACAGATTTGCCCCCAAAATCTTTATGGATTTTTGTTAGAAAGGGTACAAATTTTGGAAGTTGTGTGCATTTAACACCACTTACATAAGGAAAAGATTTCTCTAGGACAATGCACTGAAAGAACATTGGTAAATATAATAGTGAAATATGAAGTTTCAGTGAAATTAAAAAGAAATTAGTAAAAAAAAATGAGGGAAGTATGTTATTGGATAAGTGAGAAGATATACAAACTATTGCAGTTTACTGAACTTTGGAAGAGAATGGTGATAAGAGATAATATACATATTTCCAACACACTTTTACTATTAAAATGTCTAGGACATAAAAAAAGGTATTTGATATCTTGTTGAACTGAATGAGGTTTTAAATGTCATTTTCAAATTTCTCTCAAATTAATTTTCAAAATATGTTTCATAAAAATTAGGCATAATCATATGCGAAAGCTAATTTCATTTTTATACAGTCTAATGCTTAATGTGGTGGAGGAAATTAGAATGTTTCCAGAATTGGAATTCTTGGTGAAATATTCTAAATCAAGGTATAAAGTAGCAGATTCACCTACATAACTAGAAACATCTAGTATATGATCCAGGAACTACTGTTTCTTGTCCATTCAATATTTTTTTCATTCAGTGAACTTCACTAGTCAAAGATATTTAGTATTAGCCCCTACTGAAGTCTATTTGGAACAGCCCTATGTTTTCTAGCTTTTTGTGATGGCAGCACATTTGAACGTAGAATTTTAAAAATTTCAGAATGCAAATGAAAGAGCACAGTGGGTCTTGTGAACTATGGATTCAGTGCAAGTTCTGGAGGATTGGCACAATGAGCAGCTACTTATTCTGTTTTTATTTTTGCTAAAGCTTAGTGTGACTACAATCTACAATGTATATTAAAGAAATTGCCTGCTTAAGAAATCTAGAATATAAAAAAAAAATAGAACAACTTAATTGAAGGCCAGAAAGTTAGACTTTTAGCAAAAAATTAATGGTGAGGAAAATTTAGGGGATATTAGGATTGGCAGCTATACCTAAACTTTTATTAGCAGAAGTACTTTCTGCACCATTTTTCTCAAAATTGTTTCCTTCAATGTGGGTATATTTTCTATCTTTACTCATGAGGATACTGCCAGTATTCTTCCATTTATTCATCTATACCCTACCCAATATTATTCACTTCGTATACGATACGCCAGACAAGTTAAAATAATTATTTAGAAGTTTAATTCACTTTGTATCCCCATTTCACAACTAAATAAAATAATATCTTCCCAGCCAGAAGGCATATATCCAGGAAAATATATCTATTGAGTTCTCTTACAGGACTAAGATTTTTTTTATTAAGTGACATGTCCATTTATTTTTGTCTTGTATCACTGATAAATGGTGGTTACCAAAGATCATGACAGTCTTCTCAGAGTTTCTTGGTGAACAGAGCATATAATTACACAGTTTGTACTTAAGAATCCTCAAACTACTATGAAACCATGGTTTCCTGGTAACTGATCAAGCTTAAGTTTTGTACTTAGAGTTCATGCCTCCTTCTAAATGAATCTGTTTTCCCTGAATTTTATTTACACCAAACTGCTTTTTCTTGGTTTAGTGTATTGCAAAGAGACTCCTTAGAATAGACCCTAGTTGAAGGATGCTTATTAGTTCTCTGAGAAATCTCAATTTAGAATGAAAAAAGTAAAGATATGTACTCAGGTTATCACAAAGTAACACTTGCAATTTAGCTCACTTGGATAGTCATAATATTTTGCATATACAAATGTTTTAGGATATTGTATTCAGAAGCAGGGGAAGAAATGAATGGATATGTTCCCCAAAGGTATAAAAAAGATGAATTGTGCAACTCTATTTTAAAGGGTAACTTTCAAGAACAAAAACTACATTTGAAACTAATGAAATGTTAGGTCATATGGGAATTATTGGAAAACACTTTTTGATAGGAGGTAATCAACTAGAATTGAATATCCCAGGGAACAATGAAAGCTATGAAGCATGAATACATAAAAATCAATATGAAATAATATATTCACTATTGTACTATTATAGATATCATCATAATTTTCTTTTAAATTATATTTTATTAATATCACATTATTTTCTCTAGTTTTATACAGTGTATATCATAGTTATCTCCTAAATTATTTTTTAAATAAAATCTCTGAAAATCTTAACCTATAAATTCCTGTATTTCTTTCAATCCCCCAAGAATTTTAATTTTTTTTCAACATGATCTAGCTAATTCTTAGACATTTGTGAAAGGCTACAAAGTTTTATGTCCGTATCCATTGTTACATATTTTCATAGCATTATCTGATTCCAGAATCCTATTTATTCAGGTACTTATCCCTTTACTAGTTATTCTATGCTGTAGTTCTCTACAGATTCTAGCGATTTAATTTCACTGGACCCTCATATATATCGTATCAAACTTCCAAAAACAAAAGATATGATTAAAATAATTCATAATGAGAATGCAACAGTCTTTTGAGAACATTATAAAATGTTTGCATTGTAAAAATATATAAATAAATGAAGTGAAAAATGAAAGATGCAAGGAGCAAGGTATCTGCTTGGAAATAAGAAGAAATGAAGAAACACATGAAAACACACTCTATTGCACTAGAATTCCCTAATATGTTGACAGGGCTCTTAATCTTTAAATATTTAAATTTAGGCACATGCCTTCATACTGGGAAGATATTATTAAAGTTTGCATAGTATGGTGAGGCAAATAAGGTTCATGTAATATTAAGTTACTTACCAAGAGTAAAACAGGGGAAACCTGTGAGCAAGTGTCTCTTGCCTTCATAAATTTTACTACATATTTTCATTAAATTTATTATACTATATAAGTATTAATCATTATTAATAAATTTGAAAACTATAGGAACATTCCTTTTTAATTTTTAAATGTTTTTTACACATATGATTATATTGCATCATTGCCTTTCCTGGAACTCTCTTCCCCATCATTCATGAAGACTTGTCTTGATTTTCTTGTACTCATCCCTTCCCTGATTTCTCCCTCCCCCTCTCCCTTTCCCTCCCCTAGCTGTTTGCCCAAGTTCTGTTGTCAGCTTTTGACTTTTTCTCATCCTATACCCCATCTATTGTTGAGACCATATGCTTTCTTTTTCTTTCTGATTTATTTCTGCTAATATGATTCCCTCTAGGTCCATCCATGCTATCACAAATGCTTCATATTTATCAGCTTTGATTGCAAAATAATATTTCATTGTGTAAATATAGGAATGTTCTTTATAAGGAAAAGAACAGAACAAGAGGATAGGAGTTGAGAGTAAAGTCCTGGATTTTATTTTGGACTGCATTACTTTCTTGACTACTGATTTAACAAATGTAATATTTATGCAACATAAATTATCTTAAAGTCCTTTAAGTCCCAGAAAGTCAATGGGACTTGCACTAGGCTAAATTACAGGAGCTCATAAGGCAGTATCATGTATGGCGACTCTTGTCTCCACCTTCTATGTCCCTCAATGTCCTTTTCAGATTTAAGAAACTTCATGTTTGATGACTAATGATTCCCGTCCACCAATTTCAAAGTCATCAATGTTGCATTTCTCTGACAACTCATCTATAATATCACTCCTTTTGACCATTGGAAGAAATGATTATCAGCATTTAAAGACTCATGTGATTAGATTGTACACACCTGGGTAATCCCCCATCTCAGTGTCTAACAATCATTATCTGTGAAGTCCCTTTAAAGAGGGATATTACA
Organism: Uropsilus gracilis; assembly: GCA_004024945.1. Lineage (NCBI taxonomy): Eukaryota > Metazoa > Chordata > Mammalia > Eulipotyphla > Talpidae > Uropsilus > Uropsilus gracilis. The sequence goes on from PVHY01006330.1 coordinate 74,678, forward strand.
TGCTCATAGTTACCAGAAATTATGAAGGAGTCATTATTCGGGCTAAACAGATTATTTGAGTTTAAGATGCCTATGAGACCTAGACACATCTTAGTCCTCAGTATTTTTTTGAACTGTACTTAAAATCTCTGATCACTGTACTGAAAAAGTAGCTTCATCCTAAGTTTCCTGAATGCCTTAATTAGAGTAATTTACTTCATTTGAAGTTTTGAGGATGGGGAGATTAACCAGGAAGAATAGACTGCTTCTTGAGCCCCACACTAAATATTTTGACTTGAGCACCAGGGAATGCAACCATTGCATTGAGACATTTTAAATGAAAAAAGAAAAGATCTTCCCCCCCTTTTTTTTTTTATTTTTGTTGGTGGTATCCACGCAGATATATTTAAATACATCTGGAATTGGAATTTTCTGTTGGCCGTATTTTATCAAATGTGGGCTGTATTGTATCAAATGTATCTATATTATTCATAGAATTTATACACAATTGAAACTTAGTAATAACAGCCCTAACTCTGTAGGTGAACATTCTGATGAGGCTTGATAGGGTGTGCCCCCCCCCCCTCCTGTTTAAGATTGCAGATTTCAAGGACAGGTAATGTTAAAATGGGGGAATGACCTTAGCTGGAATTTCCCTTCAGGGGGATGCAGGGGGAAGAAAGAGGTGAAATAGTCAAGGTGAAACAGATTTCCTGGAAGGTGGGAAATCAGGGTATATAAAGGGTGTGCAAACAAAGAGAGGGGATTCGATGCA